>NGKF01000001.1:1401241-1416519 GCA_002162555.1 Monilinia aucupariae
CAGTAGAACACATATGCCACTTTTAGCATATTAAACAATATACACTCTACCACTACAATAGGTTATGACCTTGTATTGCATATTCATTAAAACAACTTGATTATCATCTTATTGATTGAAACGATAATATACGTCTTTTCCGAAGAAAAAGATCGCTTTTCTATACGTTTCCGCCGGAAAAATCACATTTTCATTATTTTCATCATTTTTATCATCGAAATTTTCATTAAAAACCACAATTTTATCAACTTCTTTTCAATACAAACATATCTATTCTTTTTACTCTTTTTATAACCAAATAAGGCTTTGTCATCATTTTCACTGATAATAATTGGGCCAATTACAAAAGTTACTGTATAGATGCTTTTATACAAGTTAATTGTAAAAGTATTGTATTTGGAATCAAAAAACGATTTGTTTTTGAAGAGCTTTCAATAAAGAGAGCTACAAGATTTCGTTAAGGAATAACAAAAGTAAATCTATAAAGATTATCGTTTGCTTCGAAAAAGGAATTTGATGTAGCATTCAAAGATTATAATAAAAAAGTAAAACGAGCTATATTGATTATAACGATGGGATTAATAAATATTTATTACAATATAATTAAAAACAATCAAAATCGCGATGATCTTGCTGGTATATAGAAAACATTATTAATATACAATCGAACTTTTAATTTATCCTTTGTAATAAATACAAAAAGATCGTTCTTTAAAAAAGAATTTGATTATAAAAACGAAACTATTCAAGCATTTTTTCAAAAACTATAAATATATCAAAAAGCACTCTTCGATGGTTTCAAATCAATTATAAAGAATATAATAAAAGATATGTTTTTAACATATATGTTTATTTTCGAAGCATAAACAATAATTTATATTTACATTAGTTTGATGGATAGTACTTTGGAAAAGGCTATAATACTCTTTCAAAAGATCGAAAGATCAGCTAAGATTATTGTTGGGTTCACATTGTAGGCCTACGTTTGTATTGAGTACAAAATGTATAGTATGAAAAGTATTGTATTGAATTAAGATATGTATCCTTTTTCCTTTGTACAAAGAAAAAAAGGTATATCTAACTATAAAGGAAATTGTACATTAACTCATTTCTTGCTTTTTTGCTCAAAATGGAAAAAGGGGTGAAAACTCTTCTAGTGTATAACAGATATTTCATATCTTCCTTGCATATATCGTACAATGCCTACGGCATTGCCCGATATATGTCAGGATCCTATTCACGTGTTTCGACAATTATTGCATTTGCCGTGGAATCCTTAAATAGAGGAAAACGAAACAATCGCGGCGGAAAAGGTAATCGTGGAAGAAAATCAAAAGGATTATACGATCGAAATAAATCATCTCGAATCGGAAAGGTTCAATACTATAATTGTAAAAAGTATGAATATCTTAAAAAGAAGTATCGCGTATTCAAAAAGAATAAAAAACGTATTTATAAGACTTTCGCAAATAACAAAGATTTTGATTTTAAGAAAGCAAAAGTAAATGTAGCATTAAATAGCAATTATATTTCTTTCTATTATTCTAATATTTTTTTTCAAGCAAATAATAACGATTCAAAATAAATATTTGATTCAAAAGCTTTCTATTATTTTATTGATTAATTTAAAACTTTAAATAACGTTACAAAATGGTTTATACTACAAAAAGTTCGAATTGTGAATGGATTATTTACTTTAAATGTAGTATATAAGAATATACAAATTGATAGATTTACGCTTTTCGATGTATACTATATAAAGAAATTTAGAACAATATAGTTGATTTCTATTAATCTTTTTACTAAAAATAGATACAAAATAATTTTCGAAAAAGAATCAACATTTTGTTGAAAGTTCGGCTAATTGAAATTTGCAGCAAAAAAAGCATTTAGTTGTTATATTATACATGATTTTGTATTACAATTTGCTAATCTCATATTTGAAAAGCTTATTGCTATAGATGATATTGATTTTTACAAATTTATATCCGATTTAGTATATCGTCGATTTGATCATTTTAATTACAATCAATTTTGAAAGCTTTCAAAAGTATGTATAAGCTTAAAATTATCAAGAAAACAAAAATCGATAAAAAGATCGATGTATTTACCTTGTTTAATAGAAAGAATAAGAAAGCATTTCAACAAATATATAGTTATTAAAACGCTTACAATTTTATATTGTTTTTATTGTAATCTTTTTGAAATTCAAAAAACATTCCTTTTAAACAATAAATACTTTATAGTAATTGTGAATAATACTATAAGGCTTATATGAATCAGATATACTCTTGATAAATCCATAGCTATAATTGTATTAATACTTTTAAATTTGTTCAAATTGATCAAAACAAAGTTTAATAGCAAAATCGTTATAATACATATCAATAACAATAAAAGCAAGTTTGAAATCGCTTTTCAAATAAAGATTTCGAAAAAAAGTATACAATTTAAACCTTTTTCTTCAGAAAAGCATACTATAAACAATATCGCTAAAAAGAAAATACAGGATATAAATACTATATCAAAAAGTTTTTTAACAAAATCAAGAATGCTTTCAATTCAATAGGAAATTACAATATTATACATTGTTTATTTAAAGAATCGGTTTTTTACAAAAGCATTATTTTTTGAAGAAACTGAAACGTTTTCGAAAGCTACAACGCTTTTTGAAGCTTATAATAATCGTTAATTAGATTTACAAAAGCTAAAAATATTTGGATATATAGCATTTATATATAATCCTCAACAACCAAAGCAAATTACAAAAAAGTTTGAATCAAAAATATTAAAAAGAGAATATCTTTTCGTTGATATAGAAAGAAACCAAATTTACAAACTTTTTAATCTTTTTACCTTGAAAACAATAAAAACAACAAATATTGATTTTGATGAATATAGATTCTTATTGAAAAACGATTCAAATATGTTAAATCATAAAAAAACTTCGACAAAATCGAAAGGGAAAGCAAATCAAATAGGAAATCATTTTACAAAAGATTAACAAAATCAAAAAAGGATTTGTATTAATACGAAATAAGCAAGAGTTTTTATAAATTTAAACATTAATATAAAACGATTAAAAGCTTTTATAAGTTTAAATATTAAATCAAAACAATCAGGAATCCTTATAAGCTTAAACTATAAAGATAAAAAGTTAGGTTTTTTTATAGATTTAGATAAAAATGATTTTATATAGAATCCTCGCTTAGAAAAAGCTTTTTCTATAATAGTTATAGTTTGTAGCTTATAAGCACAAGCTGGAATTAAAGAAATTGTAAAGAACGAAAAAAAGATATAACAAGAATCTGATATAATATATCTATATACAAATGTCAATATTAAAGCTATCGATCTAAAGAACGCTTTAGATTCGAATTTTGAAGTATAGATGGAAGCAATTAAAACAAAGTTGATTAGTTTGAAAAACAACAATACTTTTAAAGTAATTGATGGATTCTTTTCGAAAAGGAAAAAACTTTTAAAATCTAAATAAGTTCTACGGAATAAGTTTGATCAAAATGGCAAGCTAGAAAAAAGAAAAGTTAGATTAGTAATTAAAGGATTTTTGCAAAAGTATAAAATCGATTTTATAGAAATATTCGCAAAAGTTGCAAGATACTTTACATTGCGAGCTTTTTTTGTTAAAGCAACGGAAAAGGACTTAAAAATCGACAATATAAATGTTGATACAACATTTCTGAATAAGGAATTAACCAATATTGAAATCTTAATAAAGATTTTACAATTTTTTGAAAAAGTATTTGCTTTAAACTTTACTAATAGTTACTTCAAACTTAAAAAATCATTTTATAGGCTAAAACAAACTTCGAAAATATAATGGCAAGCAATTAAATTGTTTTTTAAAAGCATAGGTTTACAAACTTTATTAGCAAATCCTAATTTATTTATTGGAAAAGAAGTATATATTCTATTTTACATAAACGATTTGTTAATATTGAGATTACGATTTGCGATCAATACAATCAAAAAGATTATAGATCGAAAATGAAAATGTAAAGATTTTGGATCGATACAAATCTTTTTAGGAATCCAAATCGAGCGGAATAAAGCTTAGAGATTTCTCAAAATACACCAAAGAATGTACATCAAAAAACTTTTAAAACGATTCAAAATTTATAATTCAATGTTTTAGAATCTTTTTTTCCTTACTAGTATTATATTAAAACCAATTATAATAGTAAAGCTATTTAACGAAAATAATAAAGCTTTATATTTACAAATTGTTAAATTAAGGATTTACTTAATAAATGAAACAAAAAGCGATCTTGTATTTCCAATTGATTAATTCGCAAAAGTAATGTATACTCCTAAAAAAAAGCATTTAATCCTTGCAAATCACTTTTTGGAATTCCTCGATAGTATAATCGATGTTGATACAACTTACTTGAATCGATTACAATATCTACTACATTTCTACGATATTTTTATAAATACTATATAAAGTTCAAAAGCGAACCGAAAATCGATACAAAAAGTAGTTGTTATTCGATACAAAAGCGCAATAATATAGTCCTCAAATAAATAAAAATCTATAGCATTTTGTACAATGAAAGTTAAGATTATAATTGCAAATAAAGATGCAAAAAAGGTTATATAACTTGAAAAGCTAACTATCGATCTAAAAGAACAAATCTTTTTAAAATCATTTATATCTACACTATATTACAATAACAAAAACAACATTAATTGAATATAAAAGAACAAATTCTACAATAAAGCTAAATATATTGGTATATAATAGCATTTTATACAAAAGAATATAATCGAAAATAAAAGATTATAAATGATGTAGATTCCTAGCTCTAAACAAAAAGCTAATATTTTGACAAAACAATTGATTTACCCTGGATTTTTGATCTATGGTAAAGGGCTTGGTTTTGATTTCGAAAAGCGTTAAAGGAGCTTTTGTATCGCGATATAATATAATTGTAGAATATTGAACTTTTAAAAGAAGATATAAATATTGCAACAATAATAGATTATTGTTGCAAAAATTAATAAAGCTTTGAGATATATATACAATGCTAAAAAATCGAAAGTAATGAAAAAAATGGTTATTTCTATAGAGTATTCAATTGTACAGATTTTTGGGTTTGGAATGGATCAATCAAAGTGCGTTTTGAGCTTATATAGAGGTTTGGGAGATATAGAATCATTAATGTTAAAAAGCATTTCAAAAAGCCTTCAAAAACGCTTTTTAAAAGGCTTTTTCTTTATATGATTCTGATGATCGAATTCGATCATAAAGGGGTTGTTGTAATCACGTATAGCGCTATACCTAGTTAAATGTCTCCATCTCATATACTCAATAGAATACATATGCTACTTCTAGTATATTAGACAATATACACTCTACCACTACAATAAAAACGATTGATTAGAATTCTTATTTATAATGAATTACGTTTAATTTATTCTTTTATACAAATCTTTTAAAAACCTATTGTTTTTTAAAGCTTTCTACAATTACCCTCTATATAATAGTTGGGATTGAGATATTAAGGATAGCTTTTCAACAAAAAACATAAATATTTAAAACGTTTGCAAATTTGTTGAACGCAATCAAACAATTGTTGCTTATATTAAAAAAGGTATCTTTCGAGCTTAAAAAAAAATAACCCGGTTTATTAACTTGTATTATCGTACTATAAACTTCGATATTGGAGATTATATATGATTGAATATAAAGAATTACCCTATTTAGCGACTTTTCAAAAAACTTGATTACTTTATTCAAAATCGATTTAAGATTGTAGATCGAATAAATAGCTTTTTCCGTTTCGAACTTCTCGTTATTATAAAGATATACTTAATGTTTTTATTTGATAAGTTTTGAAAAGTTTATAATAATCTTTTTTTTAATCAAATTTAAAAGCTTTCGTTGCTTATTAATATCATTGATAATTCTGAATGGGAAATAGAGAAAGTTTTTGCTATTAAAAAGACCCGCAACTTTTTACGATACCGTGTTTTTTAGTTCAATGTTAATATTGATCTTATCTAGTACTCTATTTTTGATTTGAAAACTATTCTTTATAAGTTATATAACTTTTATTAAACAAACTTTATATTGCTCGATTTTTTTGTTTTATTGCTCGAATAAATTAAACTTTATAAGAATAGAAAAAACGATTACAATTATATTAATAATAACAAATTTATATCTATTGTTAATCGAATATGTTTTTTTCAAATCATTTCGTAGTTATAATTATTCGAAGAAGTCTTTGTATTATATCAAATTATTATTATTATTACTAATATCAATTAAAATAACGTAATCTTTAATATAGTACAATAAAAGAAAAAATCTTTAAAATAAATACAAAATGATTAATCTTTATTATTCTATCTAATTAAAGGATAAACAAAGCTATTAAAAGAGAAAAAAGGAATACTATTTATTTAAAACGAAATGTTGTTTGAAATACTTTAACTTTTAACTATAACTTCAAAGCTACCTTTTTCAACGCTTGTTTATGCTTTTCTTTTTGTTTAAGCTTCTTATACGCTCGGTATCTCTTCAACTCTTTTTTATGGATTCTTTTTATATACTTTCTTTCTTTCTCCGCTAAAATTTCTTTTAACATTTCCTTCGAAAACTTATACTTAAGCTTTACTTGTAAAACTATTTATTTCTTTATTAATAATATTGCAAAAAATAATCAAAGAAAGAAATAACTTATTTTCGCTTTTTATTTATAAATTAACAATACTTTGCGATATCTTAGAAAATCGCTTAATAATTGACTTTCCGAAACCTTTTTATATTTTTGTTTTTGATTAAAACAAAGAAAACAAAACTTTCCCTTTTATTTTAGCACAATATAATATCTCCTTTTCGAGTTCTTTGCAAAGCAACTTTGTATATACAATATATATACGCTTTCGAAGTCTTTAAAATAATCGTTAATAATAAACAATAGCTTCGTTAACGATTTCATTAATGATTTAATAAACCCTTTATACAATTTACAATATATTATTTTAAACATATTATTGTTATTGTTTTTCGATTGATTTGGAGTTTTTGCAATAGGTTTTTTTGTTGTTATTATTGGTTTAAGCCGGTATCGCAAATGCTTAATCCTATTATTATTGTTATTATTATTTCGCCGTTAATATCCGGTTTTGCTATTATTGTTGTTATTGTTTTAATACAATCTTTTATTATAAAGAACCTTTATCGATAAGATTTTGCATTAGCAATTCAAATGTTCGAATATGTATTGTTGTTATACTAAATTAATGTTATTATTTGCTATTTAAAAGGAAAAGAAAAACTAATCCGTAAGATTAATTGAAAGATTTTACTTATCGAAATCATTATCGCTTTTCGCTATTTCATTTTCTTTATTATCTTTATAATCTTATTTTGAAAAAGAGAAAAAAAAAAAAAAACCTTAATTATAATAAACGCTTTTAACTTCGATTATTTTGTCGTTAATATTATTCATATATTCATCGCATTTTCACATTATCTTTGCTTTTTAGTAAAGCTTTTATTCGATAATCTTTTTGTTATATTCGATATAAAATTGTTCGATTTATTAGTATAGGAAAATATACTCAAAAAAACAATGAATTTGATAAAAAAGTTGAAATAATTTGGATATAGATTTAGATTTACAATGAAAAAAGCTTTTATTATATACTTTTTCTCAATATAAATATTACTTTGTTATTTCGAAATATTAAATAAGCATTTATTTTATTGCGAAATGCTTATATATATATTGCCGTTTAGGAATAAGCAAATACAACTATATATTTTATAAACAATAATTGCAAAGTTTATAATAAACGCTTTTTGTTTAATCTAATTGATTAATAAATATTATATAAAATATAATATAGGATTATTAACGGATAATCGTTTAAAAACAAGTTTTATTGAAAAGAGGGGTAATATTATGTTTCCGCTGCCCGGTTGATATAGCAAACGTTTTGATGTATATATATACTATTACAGTTTATATACTCGATTAGCGAGTATATACTATATATGTATCTTGTTTACGCAGTTTATGTATATATAACAATCTCTCTTTTGTAGTATAGTCAAATAGTAGTAAATTCTAAGAACTCTATTGACCCTGTTCTAAACAGCTCTTTTACGGCATAAGCGTCACAGTGAATAGAAGTGTATAATGTAGATAATGTAGAATAATATAGAATAGAATAGATATTCGAGTATTTGAAATAAATAAATAAATAATTTTCAATTCAAAGTTAAAATTTAAATCCTTTACTTTTTATATTCTTCTTTTCTTTTTTCCTTTTGTAAACTTATACGTGAATAGAGAGAGAGTTGTAATATATAATATTATAGATTTATTTGTATTAAAGAAGTTTACGGTTTCATAGTTTCATAGTTTCACAGCTTCATGGTTCTATATATATATATATGGATATTTGTGATCGAGATGAGGAGGATAGGAAGGGTTTGTGGTGTTTTGTGCTATATTTGTAGATATATGTATATATACTCGAGTATACATACAGCCCAGAACGATTTTCGAATCCGATGATCAAAGGAAAGCAGAGATGGAAAGGAAAGGAAAGGAAAGCCACAGAGTCATCTAATCAACACCCGAACAACCAAATCAACAGTTCGAAGTGAAATATCCTATGATATCCCATCCCATCCCTTCTTACTTTCCAGGGTCACGGTGATGTATATACACACCATGAGTATCAAACACCAGTACTTCCATGCATTCCAAATAAAAATGCACAAACGCCATTTAGCATCGATGATGTATTCGCTACTAGCGATTGCCCAGCCTGCGTAATGTCGCGTTGGATACCAACACCTCATCATCTCATCCCATCCCATCCCATCCCAATCCTCGGTCATTAGTCCGGGATACATCATCCCCCAAAAAACACAAGTAGGAACGCCGCATGCAGTATCGACCTAGCGAATACGCGGACGACGCCTGGCACGGGGACGACCAGAGTCCAGCACCCTCGCGGTTCGCTTCATGGGGAGGAGAAGGTGCAAGAATAGGGATGGGGATATAGCGCAACCCATCACTCGACCCAGCCCATCCCATCTGCCATTCCAGCAGGCAGTTCTTCCCCGGCAGACCCCGACTCGAAGGCATCAGCAAATCACCGCGGAAAACTCAACGCTGGCGGTGAGAATGCCTACGGTAGACACGGCATGTGAGCAAGCAGCGGAGCGGAGCATGCGATCCCGCAACGATGGGTCTAAATGCGATGCACATCACCTGCTGTGTGGCATCCGTCTGAGAAGATGGGATGATCAATTTGCTATTAGATAACATAGATGCGGATGAATTCTATCGGTTATTGCGTACGGGCAGTGGGAACCCGAAAAATTGAAATGTTCCGAGATGTTTCGATGATGGATCATCGGGATGCAGGGTGAAGATCGAGTTTGCAGATCTATGTTATGTTAAGCAATTCTTGACTGAGTACTCGAGATGTGCGTGTGACCACCATATGCTAAGTGTGAGTTTTGAATCGACGAGAGGAGAAGGAGGATTGAGTTCTAGCGATTTGAGTGCGACCAAGCATTAGAAAAATACCATGTATACTCTTCGAGTCACGCCTCGTAGCTTTAGTCTGCAGGAAATACAAGTGAGAAATTTACAAACCATCCACTGCACAAATAGCACCTGCTGTAACGATGTTCCAACAGTCATTCAAGCCAAAGGAGGAAAAAAAGGCGGAGCACAAACTTCAATCGTCAAATCCATACAAGCACAAGCTCATATGCTCGTACACCCAAAGGCCTCAATGTTATAATGTTAGCGGGACTTCATGTCCTGTCTCCCGCTCACATACACAATGCATACATATACAGACCTCCGTTCGGACTAAATGACGTGCATACACACATGAAGAGATACAGAACGATTAATCTCCACTCTCCACATCCGTAGGTTCCTCACCAGTCTCTCCCCTTACCTCACAGATTTACAATACTCCCCTAGGTTCGAACGGCAAATGGTATATCAAAATCAAAACCAAAACCAACATCACAACCACAATCACAATCACACCACCTCATCCCAACTTATTAAAAAGATGGCTAAAGCGTGTTTATGGTCATACATCCAACCCATACATAACGTACACACGACGCACAGCAGGAGCCTCCCCACCGCTCCCGTGTTCTCGGAAGAAGCTGATCTCGCAGCCGGTACTGCAATTTCTGTATGGTGTTATGTGATGGGTGGTGTGATACGGGGAATTTAAACTTGCAGATGCGTTTCTTGGCGGTGGGAACTTGGAGACGAGGGGGCGGGTGTGCAAGGCACGGGGAGGATGTGGAGGCTTGAGAGTTCTGGATGATGATGAACCGCGACCTACCGCGCGGACGGGAAGAAAGTTTCTTTTTTTTTTCTTGGGACAAGGCGGCACTTGAGCCGTCTATTGATTTTCCTCCCGCCTTTCTTCATTTGATGAGATTCGATTGGTAGAATTTTTTCATTGGCCAAGTCAAGGACTCTTTCGATTGGATGATTTTCAACGAAAGAGTTGAATGGGCTGACTTGATATTATGTCCACGATAGTGCGATCGGCTCGGGAAGATACAGAACGAAGATACAGAACAGCCGACGTGATACAAATTGTCTCTAGAACATGATGCCCCGAAACTATCATAGTCGAAAAGGTGTGTCCGAGTAGAATACATGGCATCGCACTTGAGAACGTTACAACAAGCGCTGGAGCATTAGCTACTACCTATGTAGCCTGATAAGTAAGACAAAACATTCAAGTACCAACGTCGCTAGCATGGAAGTAATATGACTTTGTGTAACTTTGATGGGTGGAAATGATAGGGTGTAAAGATTCACCGGGTAAAACCATTATCAATTGCGCAGCAGCGCCAATCTACAATATCCTCGGAAATGTAATGTGAGGCTCCCGGTGCATTTCACGATCACTGAAGCTTGTTTGAAAATGGCCGTGATTAAACCCACAATATGGCTGGCCGGTTCTAATATTGGTGAAAGGGAGCAGCTGAGCTCATATCATATATGTCTGGGATACATTCAGCCGTGTGTTCTTGCGCAACCATGCCCCCCCAGATTTCCATGCCCGAAGACTGTAGAATGCAAGTGACGTGCGGACTTTGGAGCCAGATCCAGGGAAGAACGTCACATAAAGCGTTCTGGGAGCATCTTTGTGTTCAAAGTTGTTTTAAAACCTTATTTGGTGTATCGACACACCCGTTCGAGGCAAAGAAAAGAGGCACTAGAGGATTTTAGATGAGGAGGTAGGTAATATGGCAATGAATTGGAAAAGTGGTTATTGTATCACGGACTTGGAAGCAGGTACCCTTAAACGATGAGATGAAAATTGGGATGAATAAATGAGAATGCTGTGATCCCGTAAGTTGGTGCGTACTGAGAATCTTAACTTCAAGATGCTCATGAACATGGAGAGAAAAGGGTTCACCGAGTTCATTGGTCTGATGGTGGAAGCTGAAGTTGCTTTTGGAATTTCTTCCTCAAGGAATGGAGTCAGTTCTTCTTGAGCATATAAATCATACCGCATTTGCATGTTGATATGAACGAGTAGAAACTTCATCTGCCGGTGTCGAGTACATTGGCTGTTTGCGAGACCTGATGAACCTTTGCAAATTTAGGAGCATCGAAGTACCACACGTCGACGCCATCGCATTTTACCCATCCACTTAGATTGGGTCAAGTTGCACGAGTTGAAGTTAAATCGAAGCACTTTGCACAAGAATGATCATTGATATACGGTTCCAAACTATCGGTAGCCAACGAAAGTACTTGGTTGGTATGTACGAGCAGTGTGTACTGATCTCCACGAAGTGATTCCTTGTCCCACGATACAAGATGATTCGTAACGTCGTCCGCGTTGCAGAGCAGAGCAGAGCAGAGAGGGCAGAGCAGAGAGGGCAGAGCAGAGCAGAGCTTCCGAGAAATTGTTGTACTGAGGACAAATGTCAAATGTCCGCAAGCTGGATCTCGGTGATTGAAAGAAAGAATCGGCATGTGAAAAGGACATGGACAGAGTACTCGTACTGGGGGCATCATGTATTATCATGTATTATCATGTATCATGCATCTTGTGCATCGTACATGGTGCATGGCGCATATAGCAAGTTTATTTAATGGTTCGGCGCGTGGCAAACGAGGGATGGCAAAGGTATGAAAAAAGGGGATTATGGAGAAGACTTTTCCTTCTCATCAATGAATTCACCTCCAATATCATTCTACCATCCAATGCACTTATAACGTTTACTCCATCGCCAATTAATCCCTAACAAGCACCCGGTGAACCTAGTAAATTCACCCATCGCTGCCCACCCCTCTCGCTTCACCCACCAGACCAGCCGCATGCTTGCTCAACACCTTGTCTTCCCACCACTCGAACCCAAAAGCCCGTACAAATCTAGATTCCTCCCACGTTCAAGCATCGTGGCCCAACAGTCTAATGACCCAACCAAAAAACAACTAGGATTGAAGTTATCTATCGACCGACCTACTTCGGTTCTCAACTGCTGGATTAACGAGGGGTAGGAAGTATAAAGGTAAGATTAAGCATTTATTTACTCAGGTAACTTTACGGTGGGTAGAGTATTGTTGTATTGTGCTGTATGGTATCTGTGGATGAGGTTGTGCGTGTATTAGTATTATTATGTCTTGTTGATGTTGATGTCGTAAGTAATGCATGAATCTATACTCAGTAGAGTACTCGAGTAATACCATGATACTACCCATACGTTCCACTCGAGTATCTAGAGTACATCCCGATTCACAATTCACCATACCGCGCCATCGAGTAGTCTCCCTCTTCAAAAAACCCAAAAGAGCCGGAGTAGCATACAGTACTCGAGGTATTCATTAATTCTACGAGTAATAGACAAGACTTCAAGTAGCCAGCCCCCACAGCACAAGTGCAAGGAGTGAGTATGTAGAGCACAGCAATTCATACTGTCGATGGAACGAGAAGAAAAAGAAAAGCTTGACTCATAAATCTTCAAAAGCCGCGCCTACCCCCCTCCACCGGTAGGGGTTCCTCCCACCACCATGCCGCGCATGTACATACATATGATACATGTGCGCATCGACAGGGTCTCGTGTCTTCTTCCCTTCCCTTCCCTATCCTTATATGTGTGTGTGTGTGACTAGGATTCTCGGGGAACATGGGATAGGGGGTGAGGCATGGTGGCTGAGCTTCAGAGTGCTCTGGGAAACCACATTGCGGCAGATATGCTGGGGAGGGATGGAGGGATGTAGAGTAGAGTAGTCGACATGTGAATGGAGTAGAGTAGAGTAGTCGACATGTGAATGGAGTAGAGTAGAGTAGAGTAGTCGACATGTGAATGGAGTACAGTAGTAGAAAGCCGTCGGTGGATGGGATGTGAAATCGCGTGGACGGGCTGTGGGGAAACGCAAACAATACTCTTTTGGGGAAGGCGAGCGGTTTCGGTAGGGTTCGTGGGAAGATTAAGGGTGGCATAATACTCGCTAGTCCTGGCTGGCGTGTGGGAGCATCGTTGTACGAGAGTAGACGAGTTTACGGTCATCGGGAACCTCAAGTCGATTACAGCCATCCTCTTGGAGACGTAGAGGAAGGGAGATCTAGAGACGTTGGCAAGGGAAGGACTTTTGGCATAATCGTTAGTATCCTCATGCTAATGTAGATGTCTTAGTCGACGGTACGTCCAGCTTGTGCTCTTGTACGAGTATCACCAGCTAGCTCAATCACCGTTGAGAGTACTATGCGGTGCGGTCTGTACTATATCGAGTATCGTACCGTAGCGCATCTCCTCGAGTAGTCGGGCAATACAATAAAGTATCAAGCCAGATCAAGTCAAAGATCTAGTCAATCGGAAATTTTACTCGAGCAATAAAGAAGATAGTGGACGAATTGCAGCATCTGAAACCAGATGATTTACCAGTAACCTTATCACACCTCTCGAGCGTCCTTCACTCATCCACCGGATCCTTTGGATCCCATCACATTGTCCAGCCAGCCAGCCATAAGCTGATTCCAATGGTAATGATTCTTCCCAATGGATACTTCACCCATCGCACCCACCCACAGTGCACCCACGCTTAATACATTGACTTGCCATGTATCATACAGCTTGGTGAGACCTGCAGCATGCCCTTTTCCCCCGCCCTCGCCCTCGCCCTCGCCCTCGCCCCCTTTCGTAGCCGTGGACGGTGGGTGCAATCAGCAACACATGAATGACATGATCCAGATTCAATATTGACTAATAACCAACCACCTCTCGCGGAGAATTCCTGTGAGGAGGAGAGAGAGAAGAAGAAGAAGAAGAAGGGAAGGGAAAAAATGGCAATTATTGATCATCTTCCTTATGTGATCGAGGTAAGCACCGAATCGCCATCCATCTCTTCATCCCTCCACCCAATCCTTCTTCTTCTATTTCTTACGGACAATACTGGAGTAGATCTCTTCCGTTCATTCATGGCATATGGCTGACGCAATCTGACGGACTTGAAGAATTAGATGTATGCGACGGCACGCATAATGATGAGCCATGTTGAAAGTCCAAGGAGAGCGAGTACAGCAACAGTCTTATCAGGCACAAGAAAGAAGCAACTTTTCGCAGAATGTGGTACTCGAGTACAGTATATCTATCTATCTATCCTTACTCGAGCACTTCTACTTCTTCACGTAGTACTTACTCATATACTCGAGTAGAACCAACCGATCGACTTCCATGCCATCGGCGATTATGTACAAAGCACTCGAGTGACCCCCGACTACAAATCTTGAAATATATGCCAATCGTATGTAATCGAAAAGTGTAATTTAAAAAATCTCTCTGTATTTTATTAACTTCATCTTGCCATGGACCTGACTCGAGGGAAGGGGAAGGGGAAGAGGAAGAGGAAGAGGAAGCTGAGCCCTACATACATATAACGTCGGTAACCCATCCAAGCCCATCTTCTTTGGGCTGGCCGTTTTGGCCCGTGGTTTATGGTTTAACACATGTATTACTGTATGACTGATTGACCGACCATACTTCATCTTCACGACTGTGCTCCAACGCGGGACTCGTCGCTTCCACTCGACCATTTCTTGACAACTTGGCATCTCAGACCTCTTCCCGATCGCCCGTGTGTACTTTAAGTTGTCCAGGGAAAAGGGAAGGGAAGGGGAAAGGGAAGGGGAGAAGGGCTAAGGACGGATGATCACTACATACACACCCCAGCACTCGTATACTTATTATTATTCCTCTTCTCCTTCTCCTTCTCTCTCTCCTTCTC
>NGKF01000001.1:1422451-1443985 GCA_002162555.1 Monilinia aucupariae
CCCCCCAACTCCCTCACATGAATCACCTCCCCCCTCTTTCCGCTCTCCTCCAGATCCCTCCTGCTAACCCTACATCTCGCCGTATACCCACATTTATTCTCCTCTCCGAAAAAGGTTTCGTCAGGACAACTCGCACCCCACAGCTCCAAGACCAAGACCCATACTAGTAATCCCGTAACGGTGGAGATCAACTGGAGGGAATTGAGGGAGTGGGCGAGGGGGAGACAGATGATGATGGCGCAGATGAAGAGACGATTGAGCATGCGCCAGCGTTTCGCTAGTCGGATGCCGTGACTGTCTTTTTTGTGGATGTGGCACGCGGAGATGATGCCTGCGTGGGTGGGGAAGGGGGGATTAGCTGAAAGGTAACGAGATGAGATGAGGTGGATGCACGGAGACAGTACGTACCCATGCAGAATAAAGCGATGCCAAAACCCGCACAATAAAACCAACGAAGGCCATTCGACATCTCGGTTTCGGATTTGACTTGATACGCGTCGGTTAAACTCTCGAGCGACGTATCGTTACAATCTCTTGCAACGACGAGTCTGGAAAGTGCGGCACCACCTAGCACATAACTCATGACAAATGGCAAGTGTGCCAGTCCCCAGATGATGGAAGCTCGGACATCCCTTCGAATGGCGTGGGCAAAGAGATCCGTACCATCTAAATCAAAATAGATCCAATTGAACACAAATGCCTGCACGAGACCCAAGGCGGCCTTTCCGAAGAATGCATTTAGTTCAAAAGGAGCCGCGCTTTGATAGATGATAGCGACGACCGAATACCCAAAAACTAATGTCACGAATGCGTTTGTCCTTTCGGTTTTATGCTCGATATTGGTTGCGGGGTAGAATTCAAAAACGACATCAGCCCATGCAGCTAATCTCGAAGAGATATGTTTGGCTCCTCGAACGAGAAATATCACACCCACTGCTCCAGTAAGATCAATCAAGAGAGCGATGGCAATGATGGCAAATCTTTGAGGGAGATCAATGTAAATACTTCCTATCCAGAGGATGCTGGGAATGGCAATTATGATGGCTTGTGCTATGAGCATGCCTCGTACCATGGGGATGCACCATGCTAAGAATAGATAGTATGATCCCATGAAGAGACGTGCAGTCAAGTAGAATGCTACTAGCATCTTGTAGGTACTCTCGAAGGCTTCTAGCATGTTTGTCGTGAGACTATTCAAAGTTAGTACGTAAGCTTTTGAGAGAGGTGGATGATCGAAAGACCATGAATGAATATAACAGGGGCCAGGACAGTGTGAAGGAGATACTGCGCCAGAATTTGTGTTCTTACTCACCCAAGTAAGCAAGCCATGATAAATAATATCGAGATTCTTTGAGCTATATCATCGGTTTCAAACCAAGAGATTATAAGAGCCAAGTCACTCCATATTTTCCAACTCATGATAAATGTTATGACGAATCTCAAAAGCTCATATCCAGTAGGATTTTCGGCAGCATGATCACCATTTATAGCGAGAATCCCGACATATAAGAGATCTACGAAAAGCTCGAAACTGGCCACTTCAGTAGTCCCTGATGCTCTCCAGAGTAAACCTCGATGAAAATATTGGCGGACGGTAGGCTGTAAACTTTGTTAGCTTGTCTGACATGATTAGAAGAGAAGAGGAGAGAGCAGAGCTGCAAGTCTGAATAAAAATATTATTGTACAACTTTACCTTCTTATATAGTTTCATGATCCTCCCATTCCTCTTTTCGGCCGCCCAATCTTTCTTCTCATGATGATCAGGACCATGATACAATGAACTCGCTGAACTCGATGGACCGGATCCATCATCATAAGTTCTCAAATGAGCACTATAGCCATATTTCGAAAAGTTCGCATCCAACGCCACCGAATGATCAGTCAACATATGGAGTTCTGAAACCACCGCATCCAAATCCGATTTGACATTTTCGAATTCATCATAAGCGCCACCGTGTTTATCTTTCAGTGCTTGCCGTTGATTCTCATGGTGAGCATGAGCGATTCGAAGTGCATCGAGGTGTTCTGGCGACCCATTGATCACGAGATCAAAAGGTTGGTCCTTTTCTATGGCACTTAATCGGCGGCGAATGGTTTCCGCTTCTTCGGGGGAGGGGGCTATGTGAACCTTTCGGCCATTCGGGAGCATGAAATTGCGCAGTCGATTACCTCTGTGATAATGACCATGAGGAGTGGAAGTCCCATGTAAGATTGGAGTTGTAGACATCTTCAAGAAAGGTGCAATAATTACATAGAAACTCTTTAGAGTATGGTATGAGTTTATTGTTTCATAAAAGAAAGGTAGAGTAAAGTAAAGCTATTCGATTATTTTGTGGCTGCTGATGATCGGAGATTGTGGCTTGAACAGAAGGTAAATGGAATCAAGAAAGTTCATCGACGGCTCTAGAAGCACGAGTAGTACTCGTGTATTGATTCATAGTGCTGATTTCTTAAGTCCACCGTTGTTGTCCAAAGTCCATGGCGGATAAGGTAATGGATAGAAAAGCAGAGTAGAAAACAATCTAATCTGATATAAAAAAGGCATCTTCAGCTACGAGTAATATCAGCGCAGACATAAGCATTGCTGAAACGTGGAGAGACGGACGGGAAGAAGAGTAAGCAAAATGCCAAGATAGGAAAAGGACCAAGTACCAATTGCAGATCAAGCCTTGTCAAGCTTGTGTCGTACTCGAGTAGAGTAATCATTACTATTGTATTAGCCGGCTTCCAACTCATGGTATTGGATGAATATCAAACGTTGTCAAGAACCCAACGTGTAGTGTAACGATTGAATGTTGTTCTTCGACGAGCACTATCGAGTAATCTGTGTTGGGTTCCAAGTAGCTCGCATAATTCAGGGGAGATAAGAGTAGCTTCGGATTTAATGCAAAAGGAGTTCGGATCCGAAGCCAGCAGCAGACATGATCATCCTCTGGTGCTGTTGGAATTTAAAACTCCGCAGCCAACTGAACGGCGCAAGGCAGAGCTCCGGAAATTGGACAAGGTATTACCCGCAATCTGCGTGAATATATGGAGTTGATTGCAACACCAGAATGGCCGTAAGGGTAGAGCAGCAGAGATTCGTCCAAAAAACGAGCCCTTGCTAGGTAAACGCCGAATTTACAAAAAGAGCAAATTCGTAGCTAGAACCAAGATACAATTGAAAAAAATCACCAGGGACCAATGCACTTCTCATAATAAATGGGTTCAATAGGGTACTAACTATTTTGGGGCATTCGATAAATGAATACAATGTTCAATGAGATCCCGTATGAACACCAAAGGCTCAATTCGATCTAGCAGTAACCGTTTGTTTGCAACCATTCGAGAATGACCTCCCTATCTCTCGCCTTAAGAGCTGCTCTTCCCCGGATTGTATCGCTAATAATTGCCAATGAACGATCATATCCTCTATTATCTTTGTTCTCGAAAAATTTCTCAATCTGCTTGTCAACATCGTCGTCGCTGAAAGATGTCAAAGATAGCTTAATGAACCTATCAAAGACGACCATGTTGGCAGATCTATTCATAGTCAGTGGTGTTATCAAGTAAAGGGATAATTGAATCGGAATATTAGTTACTCACAACCTCTCTTTGACAGGATCGAAGTTGTCTTGGATATATTGCCATAGCTGGTAACGTGTCTTTGTATTTGCTGCAAGAGCAGCTGCACCTGTGTGAACATCTTGCGTTGCGACCTCCTTGAAGAGGAATTCGAAATAGTCGGCGATAAGCTCTGGAGTTTGGACACGTCCCATTGCACGGAGTGTAATCTCTTTACCGTCAATGGAAGTTGTTTCACGATACTCTTTCTTCAGAGCATCATATTCAGATTTGCCACCGTATCGAATGGAAAGGCCAAAAATGGCGGTTCTAAGACTTGGATGAATGACCGACTTGTCTTTTCCACTTGTGTACAGGTCAAAGCGGCGTTTAGCTTCGGCGATGATTCTACATTCTGTCAACCACGAAAAATATGCATACATTGAATTCGTCAAAGCTTACTCTTTGTGACCATTGATACCGGCAGACAATATCAATAGAGGTCGAAGTTGTGATTTTAGGAAATCTTCATCCGCAGGCTGTTCCCAACCTATCTTTTCCACTGCCGGAGTGACCAATTTCAGCAAGAATGCTTTCATACCATCAGAGATCGCGTCATCGTCCGAAAATACCGACTTAATAGTACCACTTGGGCCTAGAATCTTCGTCCATACCAAGTGATTTGACTCATCAGAAAGACCTTGCACCAAAGTTAAAAATGCTGGAGTTCCTGCTTGTCCTGATATTGCGAGTGCACCCGCATCGGCGATCAGCCCTATGGCAGAGTTAGTTACTAGACTGAGATAGAGCTTGATTAGGGTTTGCAATAGTTTAAGCTGCAATCAGAACTCGAAAGCTTCCGATTATTGGCAAATTGCGAATATTCATTCAACCTCCCATGTAGGTCCTATATCATTGAACATAAGGCGATTTAGAAAATAAAATAGATCCGGAGACTCCTCACTATTGTACTGCAGTCTGGACTATACAAAATTCAAGCTTGATCTAGACTCACCTATTTTATCAGTCAAGCTGAGGCGATCCAATTGTGTTCCCAGCTTGGCCAGTCTTCCTGGTGGATAATTGACACGATAAAAGCCAGCAGTGTCGGTGTTGATCTTGTAGAAAGAATCATCAACATCTCTGACTGTATCTTCTTTTTGTTCAAAAGCAATTTGCTGCGCTCCCTTGGTTCCAACTTTTCCTTGGAAATCCAAAGGTACCCACCAAGTTGTTTCATCGTCTTCAGGTTTTACATCTCCTGTTGAGAGGTAACGGCTTTGCTTGATGCTGATTTTTCCAGGCTCTTCTGTAACAGTGAGGACAGGATAACCCATCTTTGTAATCCATGGATCGATGATAGCTTTCACATCTAGACCCGAGGCTTCGCTCAAAGCTGACCACAAATCTTGTGTCGTGGCATTGCCATAAGCATGGGCTTTTAAGTAATTTGAAACCCCCTTCAAAAAAGTCTTTTGTCCAAGGTGAGTGGCTAACATTCGAAGTACAGAGCTACCCTTCAGGTAGCTTATAGAATCGAAAATTTGATCAACATCTAATGCATCTTTGACTGGCACTTCAATGGGATGCGAACTACGTAAAGAGTCCAATTGAAATGCAGTCTGCATACCCTCAGCCACGAACTGAGGCCAAACACACCAATCAGGATGGAAATGATCTGTTGCAAGCCATCCGACCCAGGTAGCAAAACCCTCATTAAGCCAAAGCTCACTCCACCAGTCCATAGTGACTAAATTGCCGAACCATTGGTGGGCAAGCTCATGTGCAACGACGTAAGCAATCCTGTTTTTGAATTTGGTATCCGAAGTCTTTTCGTCAAATAACACAGCCGTCGTGCGATAGGTAACCTGTATCAGTAAGTAAGAGCTTCAGTCGCATACAAGGGTACAGATAACTAACAAGACCCCAGTTCTCCATGCTACTCGGTAAAATGAAAAGTTAGTTAGCGAACTCATGAAACGGTAGGGGTTGGGGAAACTAAGGGCGTCATACGCTCCGTGAGACTAGAAAAAGACGGTTAGCCAGAGCTTCAACTGCATGACGAGTATTTAGATTGATATTACTATGGATGTTTGAATGGCCCAAAATGTATACAGCTCATGCAGGTGGAATTTTATACGAACAAGGAAACTATGAGACTCACAAATTCATGCACAGCCAGTAAATCGGCTTTCGGGAGTGGATAGTCGATATCAAAAATTTCCGAAAACAAGTCGATGACTTTAGGTGCATGATCGAGTGCATATTGTGCTTGACTCTTCAATCCTCTGGTGGTATAGACACGGACAGGTATTGGCTTGCCATTATACTTGCGTTTTGTAAAGTCCTCGATGTACTCAAAATCTCCCATTGCCCAGGCTAGAAGATAGGTACTCATAATCGGCGTTCTTTCAAATTCCACGAAGTGATACCCATCCTTAGAACTTCTAGAGCCCTTCTCTGGCATATTACTCAAGGCAATTTGATCCTTAGGAATTTCGATCTCGAAGTCAAAGGTGGCTTTTAAGTTAGGCTCATCAAAACAAGGGAAAGCTCTACGAGCGTCAGATGACTCGAATTGGGTGCTATACATGCAGTGAAATCCATCAACCTTAGGAACAGATGCCGCTGGGGTGACTTGGGGTTTATATTTGGAATAATAAAAGCCAGCCATATCATTGTTGACAGTTCCCTGGTATTTGATTGCTAAGTTGGCGGTCTCCGAGATGGAAAGCTCGGCCGGGAAGCTCAGAGTTACACGCTGCTTCTTAGTATCATAAGATATCTCACTGGACTTAATAGTCTGCGAGGTCTTTCCAGAAACCAAAGATACTTCTGCTTCATGTATCTTGAGTTGATGAGCATTCAAGGTAATTTCTCTGGTTACTTTGACGATTTTGATATCGATGTTGACGGTTCCTTGATAGCTAAATGCTCCTCCTAACTCTATGTCGTAGATAGAAAGGGCATAATGAGTAGGTTTGACGGAATCCGGCAAAACATCTCTATCAGCTGTTGAAGAAGCCATGATGCGATGCAAAGGGTTCAATGGAGGTGTGAAATCCTGAAGGAAGGGAAGCGAAGGGAAGGGTGTGAAAATGTTGTCAAGCCAGTTGACTTAACTTTGGTATTGTTGTGTTGTGAGTGAATCTTGAAGATTGTCAAGGAGGAAGGAGGAAGGAGGAAGAAGGAAGAAGGAAGAAGGAAGAAGGAAGAAGGAAGAAGAAGGAAGAAAGAAGGAAGAAGAAGCAAATGGAAATGGAAATGGAAATGGAAATGGAAATGGAGGAGAAATAGAAAGCCGAAGGAAGCCGTCAATGTGTACTCTATGATTGATAGAGAAAGTAAAAATGGATGGCTGCTAGGGAAAGTTGAGTTTGTCATAAGTACTGTACTTACTACTAAGTTTGGCAGGTGCGGGAAGGAACCAGACTTACCCAATGTGGTAGCTTATCCGAGCTTGGCAGAAGACTAGTGTCTCAATCAGGAATCATCACCACATGACAAGGCTGTAGAACTCAAATCCCACGGCAAGGGCACGCGATTACTCAAGTAGAGACGAGAGACGAGAGACGAGAGACGAGAGACGAGAGACGAGAGACGAGAGACGAGAGACGAGAGACGAGAGACGAGAGACGAGAGACGAGAGACGAGAGACGAGAGAGAGAGAGCACAGAGCAAACATCATAGAGCAAGCAGGCAGAGCAATACAGCAGCACAACACAGCACAGCACAAAAGCACCCAACCCAAGCAACAAACCTACCTACCTACCTATATCTACCCTACCAACTACCACCTACCACCTACAATCACTCAAATCATGGCCACTGGACAGAAACTTTATCCTCGAGCCAGTCTCAAGAAGATTGTTAAAGCTCATTCCAAGCGCAATCTTGCCAAAAATGTCGATGTATTGGTGGGTTTTGCGACGCGTCCCTGCCAGGGTTAAAGGCCATCTGCTAATATATGGAACATAGATTTTCCTCGATTACATGCTGTTCCTCGAAACGTATGTCGCAAATAACACCCCCAATCTGTAAATCCAATCATCCAGGAGCGCCGGTCTAATAATGAATGCCAGATTGATGAAGGAAGCAAGTATCAACGCGAAGCAAGCAGGAGAGCGCGGCATTAGCGCCAAGAGTATAAAGAAAGTCACTGAAGTACGTTTGGCTTGCCTGCCACCTTCTAATTCCACAATAACCATTATGTACTAGTTGTCGCTATCGAAATTCAAGGGATGAGGTTTGGGCTATGGAGGGTGGTTGTGCGATATGCCATGTGCGATGTACGATGTGCGATGTGCGATGTGCGATGCGATACTGAAATCCGGGGATCCGAAAGAGTATGGAGACGAGAAGCTTCGAATCGGGGGGAACAAGAGATATACGCCTACCCACACAAACGTAGTTGCTACGAAGAATAGGTAGGTGAGAGAGACAGCGCATGGTGGTGTACAAGGCCCCAGTATGGATAATCGTCAATGCGGGAGAAGCAGAAGCACAAGCAGAAGACAAGGCTGTGGCTTTCCAGTATAAGAGCGAACTGAGAAGACTTATCAGGAGCATGAAGTGTAATAATCTACTCCAGCTGAAATGAAGTAGGAAATCGGGATAGAAGTATATAGCCCTAGATCCTAGAGTCTCAATATTGATCTCAAACAATCATCGGTCCATCTTTCCAATTCCATGGCGTAATCAAAATGCATTGACTTCTTCTATTGAGGTGAGGGGAGGGGTTCAGAATTTATTCCACTCTCTTCTTCCACGTTCGCTAAGGCCGACAAGGTTCCGGTGCAAACATTCGTATCTCTCCCTCTCTCATCTTGAAGCTCACTTTTGATAATTGATACCAAATACCAAATACCAAATATCAACAATTTCTAAAAGTTATCTGTCTTACACGCCTTCGATCTTAATCTTGAAAATATCTCCTTTCCATCACCTTTCTATCAAAATCTTTCGTTTGGTTCATAGGCGACGTATATTGAAGCATTCACATCTAAGCAAACGTTAACCATCTGTCGCAAGATTTCTGTATCACGAAATCAAATCTCATAGTCATAGCAAAGCAAAGCAAACTTCACAATGGCTGCTACGACAACTCAAAATCCTGCTTTCAAGCCAGAATCTAAATCTGCCAAGAAGAAGAAGGCCAAGACCGAAGCTGTTGAGGTTCAAAAATCCGTTGCGCCGGCAGTAGCTGCAGAGAAGGCTCCTTCCAACAGCCCTGAAGAGAGCACCAATGGTGATGGAGCTTACGAAAGTCCATATATCAAGGAGCTCTACAAGTAAGAGACCCCTCTTTTTGGGATAGCTACATTGATTCATGTTGGAATTCTTGTCAATAAGTATTGTGGCGCAAGCATGACTAACATCAGACTGTAGGAGTATTCGTAATGTCAACAAGAAGATCGTAAGTCAAAATAATTTACTTGAGTATCTCTCATCGCTTTGAGACAAATTGCTAACTGCATCTTGCACAGACCAACGCTTCCAAAGTCGATAATGTCCTCGCCGAGAACCCTGGCAAGAGCTTGGACGAGTTGGTAGCTACTCGCAAGATTAACGCTGACCAAAAGGCGCAAATCCTAAAGAAGCCATCTCTTCAAGCATCATTGGCTCAGCTCGAGGAGCAGATCGCACAATACAAGAAGTTTGACCAAGAATACAAGGCCAAACTCCAGGTCGAGAAGGCTGAATTTGAAAAGACATTCAATGAGCGCGCCAGTAGAGAGCTTGAGGAGAAGGTTAACGCTGCTAAGGAATTGGTCGCCAAGGAGAAGGCTGAGGAGCAAGAGAGTAACTTGTTACTCATCACAAAATTCCTATGTCTCGCTGCCCTGCGCCGAAGCCCTGAGAATGACCCAAACCTTGAAGAGAACAAGGGCATTGAGGGTCTTCTTACCCAAGTTTACAGTGGGGACGAGGCTGCTGTGACTGCCATGACCAAGATTATTCAAGGCTCTGAGGAGGTCTGTTACTCTGTCAACGGCGAGGAACTCACTACAACCTGTAAGTTCTTGTGTTAGAATTATTATGTATAACCTCGCTCACTAGCTATTAGTTGCCGACATCAAGGCCATTGCTCTTGCGCTGCCAACCACATCTGTCGTCGCCGAACCTACCGAGCCTGCTGAGGAGACAACCCAGACCGAAGTCACCGAGTACCCTATTCAGAGTGATCCAACCATCGCCAACGCCGGTTTGACCGAAATTGATGACCCTGTTACTAGTGCGTTGACCAATGGTCACCAAGAACCAAGTTTTGAGGAAGCCCAAGGCATCCCTCAAAATTCCGCTTTTGGCGAGGGAGGAAATGCTGCGGCAGAGGCAAATTGGGACAACAACAACGAGTTGTCTACATCTCAAGAGTGGGTTGAGGTTCCTCGTGAACTTTCTGAGACCGATACTGGTATTACTGCTACTCCTGCTGCTGTTGCCAATATCCAAAGCTGGGCCGATGAACAACCTGAAACTCCTGGTTCGGTAAGTCGATTTATTTTACAACATAAGCCATGATCTTTTGCTGATAACTTTTTACAGAAGACTGCTACTCCTCCAGTCAGCAACAACGATGGCTTCCAGGAGATTAACCGCAACCGTGGCCGTGGAGAATATCGTGGTAGAGGTGGCCGAGGTCGTGGTGGCTTCAGAGGTGATGGACAATATCGAGGACGCGGTCGAGGTGGTCCCCGTGGCGCCCCTCGTGCCCCAAGAGGCGACTCATCATAGATTCACCTTTCGGAAACAACTCTAGGATCTCACAATTTGTGATTCCCTAAGTACTCCAGCTCACACAGCTTGTAACAACCTCATTCTTTCATTCAACTTGTTTCTCGCGGCATGGCATCACACAAAGGCGAATAGGGTATGTTTTTTTTTGCATTTAATACTTGCAATTGTGAAAACAGCACAATGAAGCATTTGCATGGATCTGTCATGTTCTTGATATTGGCTGGATATGGCCTAGGGGTATAATACAATACGGGAGAGCGTTTACTTTTTATGGCATTACATACAAACAAGACATTTTCTGTATTTTGGCCATTAATTTTCCTTTTTGCACGCTTTTATGCAGGCTGCTTGTTCATACTCCCCCCCTCCCCACATATTGAAGTGTTCGGATGGTCTTTGGTCTTTGGTCGCTGGTTCTTGGTTCTGGTCTTGGTCTTTTAGGACGGTTGGACTGGGATGGACTGAGATCTGATCGGATAGGGTTGTGGTGGAAACGATACGATTGATATCTATGATTGATGATGGTTGCATATGGGCATAATGAATGAAAATTACGAATACAGAATAGTTTGTTTGTGTGTATGTGCGTGTGTGTGATACGGTATGAGTGATTATTTGTAGTGTGAAATTTGAAATGCTAAATGTTAAATGTAGATCTAAGGAAAAGGAAAGAGAAAACGGAGGCAAGGCAGCGCAGCATCTAATCGTCTGGTGCTCGCAGAAGTTCAAAAATTAACTCTTGTGGGAGGAGTAGTAGGAGGAGTAGGTATGTGATGATGATGATGATGATGAGGGAAACTTGAGGGTCTGGTGGGTTTACGGTTTATGTTTATATTACGCGTGTATATTTGGAGGGTTTAGAGGGGTTTTTGAAGGGTTTGAAGGGTTTGAAGGGTATGAAGGGTATGAGACTGGGGATTAGGATTGGGATTTTGTTGTGTTTGTGTGTGCGTGGGTTAAGAGATGGGGGATGATATGTGTGATGATATGGGATGTAGGTAGGTGTATGTGTATGTGTATATTCGAGTACTTGTAATATGTATAGTATATTGTCTTGTGATCATTCTATACTTTAGAAGGATAGATGGGTGGAAGGATGGATGGGTGGGTTGATATGAATACTCGAGTATAACAATTTTTGATAGGGGATTGTGAGGGATGAGGGATGAGGGATGAGGGATGAGGGATGAGGGATGAGGGATGAGGGATGAGTAAGAAGATAGGAGATGGGGAAGTAATGGAGCTCGGTTTGAAGGGTGGTGTGAAAGAGTTGATTGATTGTGTGGATTTTAGGGGTGTAGGTTGTAGGGTTGTGGTATTGTAATGGAGATGTAGATGCAGATGCAGATGCAGATGGAGATTAATTCTTGCTGTGAAAGGTAAGAAGATTATGTATAATTATAATACTACTCGAGTAATTGGTAGGTTATATACTCGACTATATATACATATACTCGAGTATATATATATGTATGTATGTATACGAACGAGTGCATAAGAAAGGGAAAAGAACAAATTAGCGAGAGGGAAGAAGAGAAAAGGAGAGGAATATAGTTGTAAGGATATAATGTATAGATAGATAGATTTAATCGAGTAATATAGTGTAATTAAGTCTTAGATGATATTGTATAAACCCATTATTGCTATCGGTATATTAGAGTAGAGATCTTTTATCTGTGTATAATAAACATACATATATACGAGTACATACATATATACATATAGAAGACCCTTTACTTATACTACAACTACATATAACACATACTTCAACCCCCTATCCCCCCTTAACCTCCATCAAACACTCCCAATATCGCATCATAACACAATACTCGAGTCGAGAATACCCAACCCACTTACTCGAATACATATACATCTAAACCATCTCCGCAAAAATAGGATATCTCTATCACACCCTTCAATCCTTCATCTCGAAATGCCGGTCTAGAACTCGAGTAATAAACCCCCTACTTTCTTCCTCTAGACGTTTCCCATGTATATGCATGGATGGATGGATGAGGGTTCGATATGGGTTGGTCTTTTGGGCGATGTTCTTATATCGTACTGATGTACTCGAGTAGTAATACGACGTGTCTGTTCAATAGTTAGAACTCGTACTAGCACTAGTATACTACAAAGATAAAAGGGGGGGTGGAATTGAGATTCGCTGATCTGGTGGGAAGATGGAATGTATTCAAGATTTTCTAGGTAATTCGTCTTTGGGATATTGAAAGCTTGGATTTGGTCTGTTCGTTTGATTTCCTATGGTGGCGATGATGGCGAGAGGTGAATTTCTCCCGGGAATGCCAGGGATGTATACTCGTTAGATGGCTTTGTTTTGTTGCCTTTCGCTGCTGCATACAAGTCAGTACGAATATGCCATTTGTGAGAAGATCGGAGATGAGAATCTTCCTGTCGAGCTTCAAAATCACTTGGATGGTGAACGGTATTTGAGTACTCGGATTTTCCCGAACTATGAAGATGTTCGATATGTTATAGAGATTCAACATCGTTCCATCGTTCGCAAGTGTTTGAAAGTGCTTGAAAGGTTGAGGCCACGGGGTTTATTGAGACATCTAGAGTCATTACTCGAGTATATCCTCTCTAAGAAACCCTAGCATGTGTTCTTGGTACGAGCGTCTCCTGACTTGCCTCATCAATCTATGGTATCATTCGGTATCGCGCGGTTATACCAACATGATATCCTCAGTCTTTGTGAATGTAAATACTCAACTACATACTCGTACATACAGACGTCCGCCAGGCAGGTCTATTAGTAGTAAATTGGTTGTGAGGTGTGGGGCTGTTGGGCTGAGATAAGATTAGCCTAAGAGGAGTGATAAAAAGGATATGAACACTTGAAAACTTCAACAGGATCGTAGTGATTTTCAAGATGAAAGGTTTCTCGTGTCCAAGATTCGTGAGAGTCAATTATGATGGGCGACGAATTTATGTCAAGTCAGCTATGCGGCCGAGTATGGAGCATCTCGATTGTGATCTTGTCAAGCCTTTTCTTCAACCCCTCTCTATTTTGATACATCTTGATGCAACGTGGATACGCATCCGCCAACAATTGCGTTGATAGAAGAAAACGGAGTTTCGCATTCTCGATGCAACTGAAACGAGATGGATCTTTGGGATAGATACATTCCAGGCTACATGTCCGGCAGATTGTTTGCAGGCGTGGGATCCATATTCTCCGGCAACACCTGTACGAGATCGTCGGAGATCATGACTGGCTGTGGCAGCATGTTTCCCAACCCGCGAGCCACTGTCTCCCCAGATGTGAAGGTTTGATTTCGTAAGATCTGTGCTAGGATGCCATGGAGAAAACGGTGGAGTTGGAACGGTGTCACCGCTTTTAGCACTTGGCCCTACGCCCTGCAGAAGCTTAATTTGACGAAGATGCTCCTTTGACTTGATGCAAGTTCGATGCCAGATATTTCACTAGTACAGGGGTGTTTTCCTATCGGGTTACTTATCGAAGATATACAGATCTTGTGAATCTTCCCCTTGGAAATCAACGTCATCTCAATTTTTGGGAGAATTGGAGATTCTGTCACATAAGATGAGCCACATCCAACCCATCCATCCCTCCATCCAATCATGACTCTGGTATTCGAGGATGCGCATGTCATATCTTCTGCATCACACTTGACTCGACTGGATTGATATGAACCGTGTGCACAGGGAGCACAATGCAAAGCATCGTCCGAAAGTGTACAGTGCCAAATGAGGAGACTAAAGATAAACTTCTCAGCCCTACAGGATAACTCGAGGATTCCAGCAAGTTGAGATCTTCAGAAAGATGAACTGTGCATGAGGTGCTCCTGACCATGCCGATCCAACAGCAAGGTTACCAACAACGAACGAACAATAAATAACTCGAGCAGGCGGAAATCACGACGAGGGAAATGCATGATGCCAGAGAAGACGAGGAAAGAAAGAATCAATGGGCACAGAGAGGATTGTTTGGGTTCAACCGTTCTGATACAGTTACCTCGGTAGGCATTACTTTATTACCTACATGTCTCCCATCTCATCTCCCAGAGTACGAAAGTCATGGCAACGGAAGAACAGGTAGAGTACGAGGAGAGTCGGAGTAGAGGTAGAGTACGGGATTTATACAGGATTTATACAGGACTTTGGTTCGGTGCTGTTAGATTATGCGATCATATAAAGTAAAGGATGAATCATAAATGAAGAGCGATAAAAGAATCAGGCTAACGATTAATATATCCCAAAGTAGTAATAATAGGGTAATTAGGATTGCGAATGTTTAGTAGAGAGATAGTAGAGAGGTAGTAGAGAGATAGTAGAGAGACAGTAGAGAGACGGTAGAGGAGACAGATGGGAGTGATAGTGATAAGAGAGAGAGAGAGAGAAAGAGAGAGAGAGAGAATATAATTAATTAATGTACGCTAAAGTGAATAAAGGCTAGTGTGCATCGGCAAGGAGGAGAATGGTTCGAGGGAATTTGCAGCCAGCATAAACATAATAAATAATAAAATCATCCCATTTCGTTCCTCTAGCCACCATCCACCATCCACCACCTCCTTCCGACCTTTCTTTCTACCTATCTATCCTACGGTAGGTGGTACATCCGAACAATAATCCTCTGCAACCCAACAAGAAATCAACCGGCGAATTATTTTATTTAATAAGACAAAATAATACATCAGGACGCCATATCCAAACTTGTCTCTATTCTTTACTCCCACTTGATAAGTTGATAAGATCGAAATTATCAATTGTTTCTTTCGACATCTGCCAAGATTACGAGGAGTTCCATTCTTTCCAGAGCGCGCATCATTCTTCAACCCCCCCCCCTCCACCATCCGACGACATTGCTATTCTTACAACCCCTCGACGATTCAATTCCACAGTTCCATCGCATACAGGAAAGTCGCATGGTCGATCGCATGTGAACCTACAACATGTCGACTGCTAGCGACCAGGTAGTTGTGCCCAGCGAGGGGAAGCAACCTGCCATTTCTCAGGGTCTTGCTTCGCCACCGGAGAGCAACAATACGATTAGAACCGATCCATCAAGCGACTCAGAATTATCGGATCTCGAATTCACAGCGGAGGATACAATTGAACCAGAGCACTGGGAAGACGATGGCAGAGTTCCTGTTTTTATGCCGACCATGGCTCAATTCAAGGACTTTAATCTCTTCGTAAGTCAAAGGGTCTATTCAAAGTGACTTCGGCGACAGGTATGCTAATGCGATGATGTTTAGATGGATAAGGTTAACAAATACGGTATGAAATCTGGTATTGTCAAGGTTATCCCTCCGCCTGAATGGAAAGCTGCCCGTCCACCACTTGACGACGCTATCAAAACGATCAGGGTGAAGGATCCGATTAAGCAAGATATCATGGGTCAGAGCGGAACATACCGACAAGCTAATATTCTCCATCAACGTTCCTACAACCTTCCACAATGGCGCCAGCTGTGCGATCAGAGCGAACATCAACCTCCTGCTAAGAGAGGTGAGAGGAGAGCCAATGTCGAGAAGGCTAAGCCTGCGACAAGGGCAAGAGCCACTCCAACGCCAGGAGTGGCTGGAGGAAAACGAAAGCCCGGTCGACCGTTCAAACTCAAGACAAATGCCACGGTCGATTCAGAAAATGGAACTCCGGATCGTTTACCGACTCCTGTATCCCCGAAAACTGAAGGTGGTTCCTCATCCATTAAGCAAGAAGGAAGTGAGGATGAGACACCCGTCAAACCGAAGGGGGGAAGGCAACCTAAAGCCATATCCGTCTCTTCTCGTCGTAAGAATAATCGCCGTGAAACAGGAGTGGTGGACGAAGCTGCATTCGAGAATTTCAATTACGAGTTGGATGGCGAAGATTACTCGGCAGAGAGATGCGAGGAACTGGAACGACATTATTGGCGCACTCTTACGTATGCTCCACCTCTTTACGGTGCAGATATGATGGGGTCACTCTTCGATGATAGAACGACCGAGTGGAATCTTGGGAAGCTACCTAATATACTTGATCATCTGGGCGGGCAAATTCCTGGTGTCAACACTGCATATCTTTATTTGGGTATGTGGAAAGCTACGTTTGCCTGGCATTTGGAAGACGTCGACCTTTACAGCATCAACTATCTTCACTTTGGTGCACCGAAACAATGGTACAGTATCTCTCAAGGGGATGCGAGACGATTTGAAGCTGCGATGAGGAACATCTGGCCTGCTGATGCAAAGGCTTGCAGCGAATTCCTTCGTCATAAAACCTTTTTGATATCACCTCAACACTTGTTGTCGAACTATAACATCAAGGTCAATAAGATTGTTCACCGACCAGGCGAATTCGTCATTACCTTCCCATATGGATACCACTCTGGATACAATCTCGGCTACAATTGCGCTGAAGCTGTCAATTTTGGTTTACCGTCATGGATTGAATATGGAAAGGTAGCCAAGAAGTGCGACTGTGATCAAGCTCAAGACAGTGTCTGGATCAACGTTCGAGATCTAGAACGCAAGATGAATGGAGAAGAGACTGAGTATGAAACCGACTTTGATGAGGAGGAGGAAGATGAAGATGACGAGAATGAACCGACAGACCTCCCTACTCCCCCTGATAGCAGTGGTGATGCAAAGGTCAAAACCAAGGCTCAACGCAAACGGAAGCGTGTTAAGAGTGAATCGGATGACCAGCAAAATGTGAAGAGGATTCGTATGCGCATCAAGGCGCCGGCGAATGAACCTTGTGTCCTCTGCCCCAACGACATACCCTCCGAGCCTCTCATTTCAACCGAGGATGGTAAACAGGCGCATCGTATGTGTGCTCAGTATATTCCGGAAACGATCATTGAAGGAACAGAAGAGAAGGAGATTGTTACCGGCATCAAGGAAATTTCTAAAGCTCGATTTGACCTCAAGTGTAACTATTGTCGTTCGAAGAAAGGTGCATGTTTCCAATGCTCGAAGAAGAAGTGTACACGAGCATACCATGCGACATGTGCAGCAGCAGCGGGTGTATTTGTTGAGCAGGGCGAAATTCCAGTGTTTAGTGAGGATGGCACCGAGTACAAAGAGTGGGCTATTGAATTTAGCTGTCGGTTCCATCGCATTAAACGGGACAAGAAGCTCGACAGTGAGACGCTCGAGGGAGACGTTCGTATTCGCAATGGTGCCAAGGAGTTGAAGGTCAACGAAGTCTGCCAGATGCAGTTCTACAAAGGAGACATTTTCGCAGGTACTGTCATTGAGAATAGGAAAGATGAGGAGACGGTGCTAGTCGATATCTTGCCACGCGGGTTTGTCAAATGTTGTTACCCTGCTATGATGATAATGCTAACCCTTTTACCAGTGATCGTATTGAAGTTGAATATAAATGGATTCTCATCCCTGATTCATCATTCTACACTCTTGCTAAGCCATCTGAGAAGGCAATCCCCATGCCAAAATCTCGTATTGAAGCAGCGTCACTCAATACCACAAAACGTCAAATTGACGGCATTCCAAGAGCTGAGGATGTCTTTGTCAAGGGCTTTACATGGGCAGAGTTCAATACAGAGGTTATCGCGCGCAATGCAGCCCAAGTCAAACTCGATTTCAGCAAAGAAAACCAAATTTGGTATTACCTTGGAAGGAATTCTACAGAAGCTAGGGCACAATTTACGGAAGATATGAGGAAGCCAAGACACAACCCCAAGGGCCATTTCCTGGATACGATTCCCAAAGCAATTCCACCGGCGCCACGCGTATCGTACGCAGCTTCGTATCCTACGCCTTCGAACAAAAGCTCTTCAAGTGCCACGAAGATACCGACCACCAATGCTTCAAGTCTTGGCCCCGGTGTGCAAGCCACGCATAACACCGCTACTGCCAAAGCTGACAATCAATCAGCATCGTCCCCTGCAACAGCCATGGCCTCTGTTGCCAGGTCGGAGAAACCATACGTATATAAACCTCGTAAATCTGGAGATTATAACCACAATGATCTTATTGATCCACAATCATACCAATCTCAACAGGCTTTCTTGCGTCAATCAGCGGGTTCCAGGCCTGTTCCAGCACCTGCAGTCGGTCTCAACTTTGGTACTGATCCCAGGTTTCAGAATGCCGCAGCTGCTTCGACTTCTACTTCTGCTTCTGCTTCTGCTCCTACCCCTACTCCTCAGGCCGCGGCTCCACCAACCAGCTATACTCCAAAGGCGTATGCTACACAAGCGAGTTATGCTCCGCAAGTTAAATATGCTCCACCGCGTCAACCTTACCAAGCAGCTACATCACGCCCATCACAAGCAACTGCAAGTCCTCTGGCTCCGCCGAACACAAATTACCTACCACAAAGTGCTCCACCAGCGTCGAAAGGAAATAATCCTTTCAGCTCCAGGGCAACTGCTCCTAGGGCGGGAAATGTTTTTGCGAAGTATCGCTACTTGCAAATTGAGCATAACCGTTCACCCTTGGAATATAAGAGTCCTTACAGAGATGGTGGAGGATTCATGAATGGTTACCAAGGCAACCTTTCCGAACATCTCAAGAAGACCTTGTTCTCAAAATCAGGTTCAATTACAGGATCACTCCCACCTTCAATTTCTTCCTACGCCGGTGGTATTGCCAACAAAACGACGTTCCCCAGTGCAGCCTACAGTGGCAATACTTCCTACAGTTCTCAATCTGCTCGTGGCTCATATTCCTCTAGTGGATCGCAATCATATTCTCCGGCAACTCCATCTGCACGACCAAACTATGCTTCGCCTTCCATCCCCAGACAACAGCACACTCCAACTCAGCAGGTTCCGCCGAAGGCATATGATGCGAATCAATGGGAAAGGAAAGACCACTCCCCCTTGCACCCAGCCATTCGAAAAGAGTACAGCTCAATGTTCCGCAATCATCACGTACCGCAGCCGCGAGATAATCAACAACAAACACACCAGCAACAGAGCTATCAGCCGAACCCCCAGCAGCAAACCCCCAAGAGTTACTATTCCACTCAGTATCAAAAGTCTTCCTATCTTCCACATGGTGGCCAGGGCTCTTCTGCTAAATACGAATTTGCTCAAAGCCCACCAACAACCGATTCCAAACAAACTGAGCAAATTCGACCACCTCGGCAGCCACAGCAGCATCAAAAGTCCCAGCCACCTCCCCCCCAACCCCCACAGCAGATGAGCCATAATCCACCATCACAGCCTCAACCAGTCGTCAATACTACTCGCACGACTCCTCCATCTTCTCCTTTAACCCAGCAAGATTCAAGTCAACCAACCAATTCTTCACATCAGCCCCCACCTCAACCCTCTAACCAAGAGGCGAAACCCCTCTATCCCCATCAACAATATTCCCAAACCCTTTCGGATCCGCAAGTACAACCACATACCTTCGCCCCTCCCCCTGCACAAACCCACGACTTACCGGATGTGCCTATCGACTCGGAATCTTTAATTGAAAACATGCTTAAGAACTTGAGAAAGGTCACGACCAGCCAAGCCCAATAAAGGTTTTGCATTTGGGGAGTCCTGATGTTATAATTTGAATACATTCAAACCAGGTACCAACTCATGGGAGTGTAATGTGCTGGAAGTTTGGTGTGAGTTGATGCGCTTAATGATGATTAATGGGGGCGTACATAATACCAATCTTGAGACGAGAATGGGTTATTTGGCGTTCAAGGTTACTTGGGACAGGATGGTTAGTTGTTGGGTTCTCGTCAGACTTGACTACATGTTATAGTTTCTTCAATTCTTTCAACTTTTACTTTATAATCTATGAATTATATCAAGTTCTCATCGATAATGCATATGTGCAGACAGACAGTTTTCTCCTCTACCTTTCTTCTTCATTCGGATCAATATTCACAGATTGTCACATTTTTTGGTGAAGGATTTCCCATTTCTATCCTTACTCACATTCAATTCTGATGTGCAAAGAGTGATAGGGGTAATTTTTTCCCATGGGCATAGCAAAGCATAGCAAAGCAAGATAGGCGATATCAAGAAATACGAGAAATGAACATGAGAAAGGAAAAGGAAGGAAATGATGCGAATGAAAGAGAAGTCCGAGCCATCAATGTACATTAGTTTTTGCTCACATTTGGAAGAGGGCGATAATTTATCATATTTGATATCTTAAACGACGCATTTATTGCGTATGTGTATGTGTATACAAGTACTTGAGTATATTGATCATCATCACATAACACTTTACGAGTATATCGAAGTAAATATCAATGTTACTATTATATATACTCCAAGTACAAGTAAGTACAAACACGCATCAGATAGTAACGACGAGTACTCGTAAGTAGTTTTCTCATTCCTCGTTTGTGCAATTATCTTGTTGGTTGGTTTATTTTTGGGGTTTGTTTGTTTGATGTCTATGAGTACGGTACGAGGAGATATGTGTATGAGTATGTATGAGTGAGTATGGTCGATAGGTAGTACTGGGTTATTTGTTGGGGTTTTGGGTTGGTGAGTGGGTTGGTGAGTGAGTGGGTGAGCATGGGAGTATTGTCTTGTATTGTATGATACTTTACCTTTCGCTGTACGGGTATGTACTCGAGTAGGTAGATTAGTTTCTTGATTGAGATTTCTACTCGTATGTGTATATACTCGTATATATGTGGATGTATTCGAGTAGATACTCGAGTAGAATAAGGTAGAGTAAGTATGCTCTTGCTCATCCATCATTTTTTCAACTCCATTTACTTCATTTACTCGGGATCCTTATTGGAAAACTAGATGGGTGGATAATTGGATAAAGAGATAATGAGAGAATACCGTGGAACGTTGCAATGTAACATGCACAGTGTGACCTGATCTAACCTAACTTGACCTGACCTGACCTGACCTAACCTCTGGACGAGAGAGATACTTCATCCGTCGTACTCCGTACAAATTTCGGAGAGGAGTTAGGTTTTGGACATCTGTTCAACGTTGGGTTTTGCGCTGTACTCGTAGTAGTAGTGTCGTATGCGTATAAGAGAGGGGGGAAAAGGAGACGAGATGAGATGGAATGAAATAGACATTTAACAACGATTTCTTTCTCTTTTATTCTGGGTTTGTTTTTGTTTTTGATCTGATTTGATTTGATTATTGTTAATTATTATTTTTCGCTTGCATGTGAGAGAGACAAAGGAGAGGTTTTCATCCCGTGATAGATACTGGGCGTATACGATATTATTATTATTATTATTATTATTATTGCCTGCTCGATTATATCACTCCACAGATTCCAGAGAGTAGAAATCCAGACTTTCTCTCCTCCTCTACCCGACTCTACT
>NGKF01000001.1:1444141-1562929 GCA_002162555.1 Monilinia aucupariae
CCGCCGCCTGCGTCGCAGCAGGACGTCTCGCGCGCGCCAACCCCGCCCTTCGAATCCTCGTCATCGAAGGCGGGAGGAATAATTTTGAGGATCCAAAGGTTGTGAATCCGGCTTTGTATTTGAGTCATTTAGCGCCGGATAGCAAGACCGCTTTGGTTTGTAATCTTTTTTATTTTTGTTTTTTTATATTTCTGATGATGATGATGATATATGACTTCGAAAAGGGGGATGACAATTTGGGGAAGGGTGTTGATGTTAATGATAATCATAAGAATAAGAACGTTAATGCCAAACATACAGTTCTACCAAAGTAAAGCCTCGCCGTACCTCAATAACCGCGCCGCCATTGTCCCCGCGGGCGGACTCCTCGGTGGTGGCTCCTCCATCAACTTCATGATGTACACGCGAGCCCAATCGATCGATTTTGATTCCTGGGCTACGCCCGGGTGGAGCGGCGAAGAAATGTTGGAGATGTGCAGGAAGCTGGAAACATATCATCCCGTGGGAGAGGGGAGAGATCCGGAGAAACATGGGTACGAGGGACCTGTGAATGTGGGGGATGGGGGGTATAGAGGGAAGAGTGGGGATGTGTTTATGGAGACGGTAAAGGAGATGGGGTATAGGGAGATTGTGGATTTGCAGGATGGGACTGCATGTGGAGGGTTTAGTGTGAGTTTTTCTTTTGATTGGGGGGACGGCAGGGTTTTCTCATCACCTCTTGATTTTGGAAGGGAATCTAACGCCGTTCAAAGAAATGGCACCGCTACGTCTCGCCCGCCGGCCGCCGCCAAGATGCAGCCCATACCTACATCCACCTCCTGCTCCAATCATCCTCCTACCCGAACCTGCAGATCCTCCCGGAATCCAACGTCGTGCGCGTGCTCTTTGATACCTCTTCGACTCCTCCGAGAGCAACAGGTGTAGAGTACATACCCAATTCCGAACATCAGCCCGCGCTCGCGCTCAGTAAACCCATACCCCACACGGTTACAGCGGAGAAATATGTCGTGGTGAGCGCAGGAGCCTTGGGGACGCCGCAGATTTTGGAGAGGAGCGGTGTGGGGAGGAAGGAAGTGTTGGAGAAAGTGGGCGTACAGGTTATTAGCGAGGTTGAAGGGGTAGGGGAAGCGTATCAAGGTGAGTAAGGCGAGAGCATCTATTCCATTTGAGATGCTCTGAGAGAAAAGATGACTGACGTGATTTTGGTAATAGATCATAACCTACTATTGTACCCCTACAAAACCTCACTTGAAGAATCAGAAACCATCGATAACATCTTGAGCGGGAGAAAAGATCTCGCCCAAGCGCTAGAAGCCAAGGACCCCCAACTAGGCTGGAATTCAATCGGTAGGTCTTTCTTTCCTTTTCGTCCCCTCCTCTTCTCCCCTTGTGCACTCTACACACTACCCTCGCAAAATCATACCTTCTAATATCCCCACAGACATCTGCTCCAAGCTCCGCCCCTCCCCCTCCGAGATCCAAGCCCTAGGCCCCGACTTCGTTGCTGACTGGAACCGCGACTTCGCCCCTTACCCAACCAAACCACTCATGCTCTGCGCCGTCGTAAACGCCTTTCTCGCAGACCCGTCACTTGTCGATCCAGGCCAATACATAACCATGGCCGTCTACACCGGTTACCCCTATTCACGGGGATCCATCCACATCACCTCCTCAACAGACGTGCAAAACGGCTATGAATTCGACGCCGGCTTCTTATCGCACCCAAGCGATTTGAAAAAGCAACTGTGGGCCTACAAAATGCAACGAGAAATTTGCAGACGTCTACCTTACGTCACCGGCGAGTTGGCACTCGGACATCCGAAATTTGCGGAAGGGTCCAAAGCTGCACGCTTCGCCGGAGGATCCGAGGGAAAGATGGAGGATGTAGAATATAGCGCTGATGATGATGCGGTGATCGAAGATTGGATCAGGGAGAACCTCAACACGACGTGGCATTCGCTCGGAACGTGTGCAATGAGGCCAAGGGAAAAGGGGGGAGTGGTTGATGGGAACTTAAACGTGTACGGGACGCAGGGTTTGAAGATCTGCGATTTGAGCATGGTACCAGAAAATGTGGGCGCCAATACAAATAATACGGCATTGGCTGTAGGAGAAAAGGCCGCGGTTATTATTGGAAGGGAGTTGGAGATCGAGGTCTAGAGACAGCGAGAGATATTTGGCAAGATTGAGAGATTCCATCAGCATTGGGTATGAGTGATTGGCCAGGATTTGGAAGGGAGGGGAAGGGATAGCGATTTGCTTCATGACATTCTCTTACACATTTATCAACGGGTAGATATTCAGTTACCACGAATTGATACTTTGTAATAATACCCAATTTATTTAAATCATACCCCCGTGATCAAACACCTCCACTCCCATCAAATTGCTCTGCTTCACTTGAATTTCACAATCCTGAAACAAACCCCCAGATCATCACCTCGAGGATGTATATCAAGATAAGGGAATGAAACAGTGTAATTCGACAGTCAGCCTTCCACAAATGGCGACGAACACTTGTCCGTTAGAAATTGCTCTTTGCATCATAATACAGTATGCAAATACCCCTTCATTCATGTAAACGCAGGCTAGTGCTCCTGCCCTGTATATCCATAATATAAACTTGAAGCGATCACCAGCTCTCACAGTGACAAACATAGCGCAAGCCATGGTTAAAATCACGTCACATTTCGTATATTCGATCAGTACATCAAGATAAAGCCCACATGTCATGCAGTACGGTACAAAGAGTAGAAAGTCCATATCGCGTGAAAAAATATTCTCGAATATTGCCTTGCCCGTCATAATAACAAAGATAATGTAAAAAGGGGTTCGATACCATCAATAATTAGCATCGAAAAAAAAGGTTCAGGCCAAAAAAGGAAAACCGTGCATCAATAAAAGAAACAAAACAATGACAAGATCCATTCCCCGATATTCCTCCCATTGCACGCCAAATGTTTCACAACTGGTTCCATCCGTCCATCAGCCATTAAGGTTATCTATTTCCTATTTCCCCTCTTCCCTCCTTAGCTTCGCGAGTGCAGGGATTTGCTATGTGATTTGCTGCTATGCTTTGCTAGCAAAGGCAGCGAAAGACAGACAAAATACAGAGGCCGATCCAAGGGACCATGAGTCTAATGCGGATAAACGAGAAAAGGGAAGCAGGAGTTCGTAACGTTCTAGGCTCATCAAAAACCCAGATAAGAGCGACCGACCGACCAACAACATCATCATCATCATAATCATCATCTAACAACATCCTCCCCCAGACCCTGATTGCACACCTTGGCCTTGTCCAACTTGTACTGCTGGCTTGTTGTTCGCTGTGGTTGTGCCAATGCGTTCCTTGATTTGGCGGGCCATGGTCAAGAAAGCCTGCTCGACGTTGCTGGCATTCTTGGCGGAAGTCTCGAGGAATGGGATACCGAGACTGTCAGCAAATTCCTAATACATTGCATGTTAGTCGCAGTTTTCTTATAATACAGGTGGAGCCGGATCTGCAATCCCATGTGATATTTGCCCATGTGACAGTATGTACCTTTGCGACAGTGTAATCCACGACCTTCTTGTCTGACATATCGCTCTTGTTTCCTACAAGGAGCTTGTTGACACCCTCTGTTGCGTATCTGTCAATCTCTTGTAGCCATTGCTTGACGTTGTTGAATGAGTCCATATCGGTGACATCGTAGACAACGCAGATACCGTGAGCGCCTCGGTAGTACGATGATGTGATTGTACGGAAACGCTCTTGTCCAGCGGTATCCCACTACGAAATAGTAATGTCAGCACCTTATTCTCGATATATCTTCCATCTGATTTCCTTACGATTTGGAGTTTCACAGTCTTTCCATCCAACTCGATTGTGCGGATTTTCTACCTCGCCATCAGCAAACAATGCCCCGTAACCCCGGAAGAGCAACACCCACGAAGTCAACACCGATGGTTGAGATGTAACTCTCAGTATATGTATCGTCTGCGAATCGCAATAACAGACAGGACTTTCCTACACCGGAATCACCGATAAGGAGGAGCTTGAAGAGGTAATCGTATCTATTCAGTTCATCAGTTGCAGTCCGTTCAGGATATACATGTTGGCGTGGAGCACTCGAGTGCACATGGTGCGATGGTAATGGCATCTTTATGATGAGGGGGTTCCATAAGGGACTCTGCAAATAGAATGATCAGCATTGCATCTCTCAAAATATGATGTAGATGGCGGTTTCTTTGAAGCTGATGAAAGGATGACATTAATTTGATGGGCTAAACTTACTACTCTGGATTCATTTTTGCGGCTGTTCAAAGGGACGAGATTGTGTGTGGAGTTTGTATGGTACCTCTTGTTTATCCTTTTCGATGTCGTTAAGGTTGGTTGTAGTTGGAGAACAAGATACCGCGAACCTACAACTGTGGTTTAAGGTGCAGAAGCGCTGCTTAGACGAGTATCACGTGAATCAGAGTTTGACCAGGATTATCATTATTGTATGGGGTATATTGGATTTATATACGAGTACATACTACTCGTACTCGAGTAGAGTAGCATATATAGATTGCCCTTTGTTCTTTGCCCTTTGCTGATCTACTGTGTTGTTCCTTTTCTTACTTCAAACCGGAGCTGGAATGATTCAAAGTGAGCGTATGAATGTGATCCATTCCCATTCCCATTCCCATTCCCATTCAAACTCAACTCAACTCACTCCTGATCAACTGACCATTTGACCGCTTTTGTATCTAATCGGCAATCAGCAGCTTGTACTAGTACTCTGAACGATAAAGCTTGGATACCACTGGATATATCACTGGATATCAGAAAGAAAGTTGTACTCGTAGAATTCAGATCCTATGATGTTGCAGATGGACATAGATGTGATTGTAGCTTTCTTTGTTTGATCTGCTATCTAAAGTATTGAAGTCTTTTGGAATGAATCTTTTCTATTCAAGCTAATGTCGAAACCTCATAGTCTTCTGCGTCTTACTAGAAATTGGCCTTCGAAGCTCTCGCCAACTTCTTTAGCATCTCAAACACAGCTTGCCACGGCATATACAATTCAAAATAGCCCTCGATGTCTGGCAACGGTCAATGCAGGACCTCGAGTCCTACCAGAAGTGTGGTTCACAGGATCGATACCCCTCAACAACAATTCGCCTCCGGAACCCAATAAAAATGAGAGAACAGTCAAACTCGGGAAGAGCAAGTACCCCTCCTTCCCCTCCACCGATGAACTCTTTCTTGTAAACAACATACTAATCATCCTCAGCTCTTCGCATTCTTCAAGAACGACTCCCTACCCTCCTCCAATCCCCTCTCCCACAAGAAATTCTCTCTCCTCAAATAACCCTCCATCTATTCCCATCCACGCATCCCCACCTTCCCACCGTCTCTGGCCGCGTCGCCTACTCCGCTGCTCTCTGGACTTCTCCTATTGCCTGGGGTCGCGTTCCTTTGGTCGGAAATGTCAAGCTTGAGATACTTTCCGAGCGAATGAGTCAATCTGCATCTAGAGGATCAACTTGCGAACAGTTAATAGTGCGATGGAGGACTATTGGCAAAACGAAGCATAAAGGAACGGGAGGTTTCTATAAGGGAATTGGAGCACGGGAGAATGTAGATAAGATTACAGAGTGGTTGGGGGGTGGGAGCGGGGAGGACGATAGTGAAGAGTTTACTGGACTTTTCCTCTTTGAATTTGATGAAGAGGGGAGGATATGGTCGCATACTATTGAGCATGTACAAGAAGGGGGGAATTGGGAAAAAGGAGTCGGGGCTAAAGTTGTAGGATTAACGGATTGGCTATTGGGGGGCATGATGAATGGGAGAGGTGATGAGGGGGCTCCTTGTCCGGCGTTTTGCGGGGAAGAGCATGATGTGAGGAGGTGAAGGGGGAATATGATGCACGGAATGGAAAACTTGAACGAGAAATATGAATAGGTTTTGTGGTACTGGCGTTTGGATTGAATGAAACATCTGGCGGAATTCTTGTACAAATACTGGACATAAACGCTCCTCAATGAAGTAACGAAATAGCTCTCAGACATTTAGCTGCGAAACATCGACTTTGAATAATATTCAAATCTGGGTATCAGATTTATTGGTGGATACTTGTTACAAAATATAAAAATAGCCTGATATTTGTCGCTATCCCATCCCGCCACTGTAGCCAGAAACGAGATGCTCTATGAAAAGTCTACAACCACCCTTCGTACACATATACAATTCGCGCCAAACTCACTCTTGGCAGGCTGAACACACTTTCTCAAATGCTCGCAGAAGAACCTACAAACAACAATTGTTAGTCTTTTCCTGATCATACTAGGTGTTCCAAAGAACTGTGCTCACCATGTACTCATGATCTTCCATCGAACCGAAGAGCGGGCTTTTTCCTAACTTCATCTGGGTTATTCTTGGACTAGATATGCCAAAAGCTAACTTGGCAAGGAGGTTCGGATCATCGCGATCGGAAACCGTGTTAAGGATTTGATCAAAGGCCAGTTGATTGAAAGGGACGGGAGGAGGGGCCTCGATCACAATGGGCTCATGTGTCAAACACCATTGACAATGGCCGCACTCATCTTTCCCATCAGGGAGTTCATCACCAAAATGCGCAGCTAATGTTTTAGAGAAACAAGCCCTGCCCGTGATAAGCTGTAGGAGCTTTTCTGTACGCTCTAGAGCTTGATTCTCGCGATTTTTCAATATTGTATGGATTGCCTTGGCCAGTATCTCAATATCCGATGTAGTTTTCGGGAGAGGTTTGACGACTTTGTAGACATTCATGACCTGACTTCGTTTTAATTCCAGAACTCCTTGCGAATTCCACTCATTAAGCTTAGCAATAATTTCATTTCTTTCGACGCCATAAAGGTGAGCCGCACTATCCACATCAATGTGATGGATCGTTTTTGATTTTTTACCAGCGGATAAGACTGCCACGGCCGCCGGGCTTTGATCTGAAGAGATCTTGGCATCATATTTTTGGGCGTCTGCAAGGTACGAATATTTCTGATAAATTGCTGCACTGGCGCGAAGAAGACCATGAGTGAGCTCTAGCTCTGCGTAGATGGAACTTAAGACAGTAGGCCGAATATCGAATTCCTTCGTTTGACTAGCGTGTGATCTTTGAATCTCACCATGGATTGGGAGTTTCCTCGTGCTTGAATCAAATATGTCGTTCAATAAGCGGCGGATGGATTCAAGAGATGGTAGGTCACCTCGTGCGAATAACTCACGAAAATGAAGATCTTCACCACATACGAAAAATAAACATTTGGAGATTTTTCCATCTCGTCCACTTCTTCCAATCTCCTGACCTATTTAGAAGTTAGAACTTGCGGCGTTGAACAATAACATCGGGACCGTTGGATCCTTGAGCTTGGCTTGGATAATGAGAACCCAATTTTCATAGTAGTGTAAGCAGCCAAAGCTCGGCAAAGTTACTCCAAGGAGTAACTTGAAAAATAGAAGACATAAGGTACTAGTTTGGACTGAAGTAATACCGAGCTGGTAGTGACGGGGAGTTCAACAAGAAGATACACTAACTGTAAGACTCCAAGCTTTGAGGGACACTGAAATGGACGACGTTACGAATTGAACCCTTGTCTATGCCCATGCCGAAGGCAATTGTTGCAACCATGATCAAATCATCGGCTCCCATGAATTCATCTTGCAACTGTATTTTGGCGCTCGTATCCATTCCTGCGTGAAATGCTTTGGCTTTAAAGCCCTTCTGATTTAATAGAAAGGCAAGTTGTTCAGTGTGTTTTTGTAGAGTAACATAGATGATGGTTGAGCCTTTATTTTTGTGCAAAAAGTCAATAAGCTTGGGATACAGGTCTGCCTTTGTCATCCCATACTCAGCTAGTAATTGCAGGTTGGGTCGATATGTTGAAGTTCGAAAAACCCCGGAGTTGTCGATTTTGAACGCATCGCAGATATCTTGTGCAACACGAGGGGTAGCTGTAGCCGTCAGACAAATCACTCGCTCTGCCTTGATTTCATCAGCAAAACGGGCGATCTCTACTCATAGTCAGTACCGAATCGATTCTAGTAAGGCTAGGATAACAACTTAAGTAATCAGGACGGAAGCTGTGACCCCACTCGCTGATACAATGTGCTTCGTCGACTGCAAGTAACCTGATACCTCCTCGCACGTGCTTCATTTGCTCAACAAAGCCCTCATTGTTCAACCTCTCCGGCGCTACATAAAGTATCTTTAGTTTTCCCTTGCTCAATTGGTCACATGTTTGGATGTATTCGTCTCTAGTCTTGCTTGAATCGAATGTTGCTGCAGCAATACCACGACGAAGGAGACCATCAACCTGGTCTTTCATCAACGCTATCAGTGGTGATACTACCAAGGTGACTATATATTGGCATTATTAGCATTCCCTTCGGGAGATGATCAAGGAAATTCATGCGAAGCGAAGAGAGACAAGCTTTTCACGAAGGAAACCTGTTGCTTTGATTCATATTTTGTAAAAGAAGCACCTCACAGTATGCTTGATGCTCACTCACTTCCATGTGCGCCCTCCCCACGAATTTTCAGAAGCTTATCTTCCTCTTCGAAAGCAAGTGCTGGGACTTGAAAGCAGAGACTCTTTCCACCTCCAGTGGGAAAGATAACAACGGCACTTTTGCCATCAAGAATTCTTGATATAGCTTGTTGTTGCTTTAGTTGAAAGGATTTGAAACCAAAATTGTGACTCAATGCAGAAAGTGCCGATTGAAAAACTTTGGGGGATATTTCAGTTGCTGGTTTTTTGTTGATCGATGAGGTCTGCTTAAAGGAAGCTTTTCTTTTGTGACCCTGACTGGTGCTGGTAGCGTCGACCGCGCTTGTCAGCTCCAGAAAATCTGCCTCATCGCTAGAACCGAAGCCATATTCATCGACTTCTGTAGATTTAGTCATAACTTGTGTACGCGGAATCAGTAGTCTGTGCCTGTTCCTGACAAGAATATGAGAGAAGGAAAATGTTGATAATAATCGCATCTCAATATTGTTGTTGAAAGAGATCTGGTAGACGACGGCCCAATAGCGTACTCGAGTGCTCAAGTGCTCAAGTAGTGTTTGCTCCTGTATGAAAATCGCGTAATCACATGATTAGAGTGGATCAAATCAATCAATCAAAGTTTACGAGTACTCGTACAAAGATTCACAATCTTCATGTAGGTGGTTGTTTATCTGATACTGTATCCATAAGGCTGGGCCGCAGTCCTTTCCTGCAATTGTTTGGAGATCCAAGTTGGTTCCCCTCAGTTTGGAAATTATGATTTTCTGAGCTGGTCAACGTGTCTAGAACGCACTTGTACATTTTGGGTGAATTATTCCAGTGATAGATTCCGTACTCCTTTATGATTGCTTTGGTTTATAGATGCAATAATATACAACCGATCTAGGTTGCTGTGTAATGTCCTCCCAGTATTCACAATAGAAACAATCCATCCCGACCTCGCCTCCTATGTAGGTATTACCAACGCCCCCTTAAACAGTCAAGTACCTTGTTTATACATTCCAGTGTTGCCACATCTAACAATCAAATTCATGCTCCAAAAGCATTCTTGGTCCAATCAAAGACCATATTCATTTCACGGCTATTTTAGCAGGAAGATTTCTCCTTAGTCTGACAGTCTGTTCATATAAGACATCTTTGAAAGCAAATAAGAATGCAGCGGTCATAACACTTTGTGAGACTTTAGGTGTAATTCCTGGACTCAAGTCAGCGGCATATTCTTTTGATAATTTTGAGAAGGGAAATACTTACCTTTGTAAAACCCCGCATAGCCTTCTTCCTTCAATATTCTTCTCATGCCTTGAATCATACTTTCTTTTCCTCCATCTCTTCCAGCAACGTGCATGCGACTCTTGACCGTTATATAGGGGTATGTGATGGAAGTAGCGAAAAGCTTCCCTAATGCGCCTAGAAGGAATGCCATTGTTGGTGTGATTCTCTTCTTTTTCTCAATCATGTTTTTCAATTGCTCGAAAATTGTATATTGTAGTATTGGGTTCATGACAAGTACCAATGCGGGTACAACTCCAGAGAAGAGCGCCTGTGGGCCTTCTTCTCTAATAAGTGCAAGCAATGTGCCAATCGTGGTAGGTGCTTTTGGCGCCACGACACCAGGCAAAAGACTCTCGGCCGTCTCATTGTTCCTCTTTCGCGTAGTCATTCGGGTGTTGACTACCCAGATAGGGTTTGTGAGCAAGACTGTCGCCGAGCCTGCGATTGCTCCTGCGATCATCGATTCGATTGTTGTAGGCTTTTTTGAAGCTCGGCCAGCTTTAAGTGCTGCCTTCTCGAAACCGGATCGAGTCCATTCATACCAATAATAATACACAAAATTTGTGACGCTGATTCCGAAGAGTGCTGAATCGAGACCAGCATAAAGACCTGTAATACCTTCACGCTCTATGATATGCTTGACAGCGTCGAAGAATCCCGAATCGGCGCGCCTGGACTCAACTTGGGCGCGTGTAGAGAGCGTGATGAGAGGATAGCTTTTAAATGTTAATATTTGAGATGCGGAGAAGAGATAGGGGCCGAATACGTAAGAGCCATGGAAAGAATGCCCCCACCAGCTCCAGAAAGAGCGTGAGCAACATTGTCCGATTGTTGAGCTGCCATGTTTATTTTGAGAAGACTACAATCAGTATGAATGGTGATAGTGCGATTGAAGAAGGAGCGTTAATTTACTCGTAGAAACGAGGTGAATGAAGAATGAGGAATGAAGATGAAGAATGAAGATGAAGATGAAGATGAAGATGAAGAATGAAGATGAAGAAGGAAGAATGAAGAGGCGTAGAATGGAGAATGAAGAATGAAGAAAGAGTTACAGTGAGTGGTCTTAGAGTGGAGTAGAGTACGAGTAGATAGCTATCCAAGCCATAGCTTGAGCCTCATGTTCATGTTGAGCCGGTTCATGTTCTGTTCAGGTTCATGTTCATGTTCATGTTCATGTTCCAGCTTCCAAACTTACCGAGGCAATAATGTGGAGCCGCCCCTTGCATCTCCACTCGTGTCTCTCTCACGTGCTTCACTAAGGATGATGATTAGTCAGCCACGAGCTGGAGATCTTACACTGCTCTCTACTCGTACTTGACTTTGCTTTGCTTCGCTTTGCTTCACTTGACTTCACTTGACTTCACTTCACTCACTTCAAAGTCCGAGTCATTAAATAAGTTATCGTCAAAGCTAACGATACCCCTTTTTGGGCCTTATTCTATTCAACCTATCGCGAGATATATCCACAACTTCTCTATTTGTTGTATGTCATGTACCCAATATTGTTTGCTTTTTCAGCTGTCGGATGAATTTAGAGCACTGTACTCGAGTAGGTATCAATCCTTCTTGGAAGAAGAAGTGGAAGCGTGGAAACGTTCTTTGCTCTGGGGGGAAGGGAGATTTCAAGTATTAGGATTAAATGTCATTCTTTCTATCAAGTCATTGTCTCATCATCGACGACATCTCTCATCTCATTGTGTCTATCAGAATTTTAACCTGGGTCATCTGGTAACTCAAAAGTGGGAGAATGCTTCCAGTTCGTCATGTCTCTGCAATGATTCCTGAAGTCGCAAAACGTCGGTTGGAAAGTAAATACACTCCAATCGCGCCTCAAGGAGGTGAACAATATATTCATGCCCATGGTCAAGCCCCATGTGCAAATACTCTTGATCGGGTGATGCCTAAGCGTTCAGTCCAACCTTCATCACAGGGAAATTCCTCTACGAATCAGCAGAATCATCGATGTCTACCTTCGATAGAAGTTACAGACGAGAACTTTGACGATGCCTATGTAGACTTTATTATGTACTGCAACCCTGCTGTGGCATCAGACACAGATTCTGCTGAGCTCCGGAAAATATTTCGGGCGCCTCCCAAAAGTGATAACAAGAGTTTCAGCACTTTCACCTTATTCGAGTTGATTCGCAAACTGGAGAATAAGGAAATCAAAACATGGGCACAATTGGCAATAGACCTGGGAGTTGAACCTCCTGCTTTAGAAAAAGGTCAAAGTGCTCAGAAGGTTCAACAGTATGCGGTTAGGCTCAAGGTATGCAAGTCGATCTCAAAAACGCGTTAATTTCAAACTAACGAGATTCAGCGATGGCTGCACGCAATGCACGTTGATGCCTTTTTTGAATATCTATTAAACAAGCCTCATGTGTATTGGACCCAAGTGCCATCCCCTAATGAGCCGCCATTGGAGCTTGGCCGAGACGGGGTGACAGCGGATGAAGATTTGGCTCTCCGAGCCTTGCTTCCAGAAACCCGACCTAAGCGCGGACGGAAAAAGGCTGAAGATAGGGATGATGATGATTTGGGAAGATCACCATCCCAGCGTCCTCGGTTACACTCGCCTACTTTATCTGAGGACTTTGTGATTGCTAGAGCTTCCTTGCATCCGAGTAGTGCTACACCAGGGACAGCAACCTCATCTTTTCAGCAAGGCTTTGATGCTCGATTGAGTCCATGGTCAGCAACAGAAGCTCGAGGTCCCCTAGTGGATAACTTTAGATGGGGTGCTCCACCAGAGGCTGTCACTCCTTTATCAGCTTATCCACAATCAGCCCTCACTCCCTCAAACAGAACTCATCTTTGGCCAGATAACAGCGAGCCCCAATCAGCCACAACATCAAATAAATCTCGATCAAGACGTCGTCATGGCCCAGCAGTATCGTCAGCATGGCCAAGCAATGGCAGTGCCTCTGCTGGAAAGTTACGAGGTAGACCGCCAAGTAATCGTTCTGTTATTGATGGGCCATTTTCGACATTCCCTGCCAATCCTGATTCCATTAGAGACACACCAACTGCTACACCTACAGTAGCAGATTCTGAAATTCCCAGTTTTTTCCCTGGGGCTGTGAGATCTGATCCATCTACGAGCAATCCGCAACCCCAAAATACACGACCAAATCGACTTTCTCTCCAAGTCCCACAACGGAAAGGTGGCAATGTAAGATTAGCGACACCACCTCCACCGGTCGTACTCCTCAATGGTGAGACTGACACCAACATGCAACCTGATATAATGAACCAGTCTCAACAGACATCTTTAATGGAAAACTTCAATAACCCCACTAGCGGGCCTCAAGATCCAAGCTTTGGACAGTTTGTTAGCATTGCATTTCGCCAAAATGAAGATTTCGACCGCACCAACATTGATGCTCTCGAATCACATTTCATCGGCGAAATTCTTGTCGCGGCTTGGTATGACGTAGCCGGAAATCCCATTCCACATTGCTCCATAGATGAAGCATCCAAAATCTGCAAACAGGTTATCCGAAACCTCCAGGCCGAATCTAGCAGCACAGAAGCATTTCTCATCAATCTCTCGGCGCTTGCCGGTGGACCTCTCATGACGCGTCTTCGCGTCACAAGACTAGAATTTCCGGGCCCCCGGCCAAGAACCGATTATGAATGTCATTGGAAGATGAGATTTGGGTGCCTTGAAGGGGACTTCACGATAAGGGCTACGGTGGTGGCAGAGAGTCATGAAGTGGGAGAAGGAATTGAGGAGGTTAGGGGGAGAGGGATGGGGAGAGATGAAGGCGAGGAGAGTTGGAAGGCAAAATATTTAAGATTGCAGCAGCAGATAAAGGAGAGGGATGCAAAGGTTAAGATGTTGAAGGGATCGATGGTAGAAGCTCTTGTTATTAGTGAGGGGTGGATCAAAGGGGGAGAGACATATCAGAATCAAAGTTAGGGAGCTTGGTAGGGTTTAATTGAAGGATTGGCGTGGGGGTTTTGATGGGTTGAGGAGTTACGGCGGCAGGCACTTGGGATGGGATTTGTTTCTCGCATGCTCATGGCCAGCATATATATATGTGGACAACACGAGTCTAGGATATAAAATAGCAGCAACTAAGCAGTTAGATATTCACACTAAATACTTCAACACCCAAGTTTTTCAGAGCAAGCTCAAGGTTCTAAAACGTATTGCTATACCAAAATGTAAAATGAATGTTTGCAATCCTCTTACTGACGGAAATCATGATGGGTAGAGACTGTATAACGAACATTTATTATCTGTAAAAGTTATCTGCAATGCTCATACCTACTATACCTATACCTAAACCTCCAGCTCAAGAGATTCTTCTCGACCGGAAAGAATAACCAAGTACTCGTATACAAGTAGTCTATCAAAATCACTGTCCCATAAAGACTCGATGAGTACGAGTAAGGTAAAGGGGTCAAATATCCACAAAAAGACACCACCCCCACGCCTCCCCATCTCCCGCACGGGCCACACCGCACCACCATAACCAAAAGAAAAGCAAATCATCAGTTTCAGGATCAAAAGGAATATAAAAACAGCCATCTCCTCATGAAAAAGAAGAAAAAGTTAGAACGCATGTTGCGTCGTCATTTGACCAGACTGGGGCACGATCCCAGGACCTTGTCCGTATTTAACAGGTTTGAATTGTTAAGGACACGTGATAACCAACTACACCATCCGGCCTGTTATTGTTGGAGGGACGTGAGGGTTTGGGATATATATTTTAGAGATGTCGTTATGTGGTGCTGGGTGGGGTTGATGGTTACAGCTGATGACTAAGGTTGTTTGTTAAGGTGGGTGGGAAAGAATAATCTACTACTCTACTACTCTACTCGAGTACTCGTATCTGAGAATCAAACCGACAGAGTATATTTACTACGAGTACTCGTACACTACTGCTCATTCATCATGAAGTCAACATATGATACTGCGGAATGAACTTTTTCTCTATCTTTGTATCTTTGTATGTATGGTTTGGGTACAGTATACCTATATCTATCTCTCTGTACTCTACTTGTATATGTGATACTCGTGTACAGTCTATTAATCATAAGATGAGGCCCATCAGCCTTCTTCAGCGTTGTTTCATTTAATCCATCGTCTTCTTGAGGTTTGTTTCTTGAGCTCTGTTTCACGAACGAACTGTCTTCGATGTGCTTGCTACATTTGCTTCTGTTATAGCGGGCAATGGCTTCTCAATCTTTGCTTAGCCTTACATTGCTTCTGCAGAAAACCTGCTGCTAGGTTTGAGTAACCGATATACTACTCGTACTCGAGCACTCAATGATAGTCTTTTTGGAAACTTCAAGCAGATTCATCCAGCCTTTACGTAAAATTCTATCAGACCTTCAAGTTTTGGATTGGTGGATCTACAGTATATTCTCACCTCTAGCTCGATGGATTTGACTCTCAAGGAGGTCATCAGTCCGAATAAGGAGTTGGCAAGTGCTGGAACCAAATAACATTCGTTATATTTGCCTCATTCCTAACTCAATTCAAATCGGAGCCTTCCCATACGCATCGGTCTTGGTTTCTTTGTTGTCTGATGCCTCTCTTTTCACAATGGGATTCGGGAGCCGCGAGGTCCTTGATACCTCATTGCTATACATATTCTTTGAAGACCGGAAATTCCTTGTTTGATGCTCAGATTAAGACTTTACTCGAGTATATATATAAAGTCTTGCGATGACGAGGTTAAATCAATCATCACTTTCTACTGTCCTAATTGCTTATACTGTCATCTATATCAGCCCAAAAATACAAAATATTCAATATGTCACCAGAGCACGCTTATTGCAAACGTGTTATTATATCTGATGAAGAGCTTAAATCTGGAGTCACTACTTTGGAGAATGTACAGGCTGGGGTAGAGGAGTTTCATAGAAATGGAATTGTCATTTTTGAGAATGCCATTCCTCGTAATATTATCGACAAATTTTATGAGAAGATGAATGCCGATGGGGCCAAAAAATTAGAAGATCTAGGTTTGAACGTCAATTATGGCAATGGAAACCACAATTTATTCACATCCCCTCCTCTATCTAAGGATTGGCTTGTCGAAGATATATGGGCCAACAAACATGCAACGGCAGTTATGGAAGCTATTATCGGGAAACCACAGCTCGTGTACACAGGTGGTATCATCAGTCTACCTGGACAAGATCCGACTGCTCGTCAAGCAGTCCATGTTGATTCCTATGCCGACCATCACCATTTCCCCACCTGCATTGAGGTATTCATGTACCTGCACGATGCATCTCCCGAAAGTGGATCGACGGAAATTTGGCCCGGTTCACATCAAGCTTGGAAGCTCAAAGATCTTGCGAACCATGGTCGTGGCTGGGTCAAAGCCGCAGCTTTTAATCGGCGCGCCAAAATATCTCCAGCCTTCCAACCCACCATCCCCAAGGGTTCACTCACCATTCGTGATCTTCGCCTGTGGCACTCCGGCATGCCGAATCTTTCCGATCAGAACCGTATCATGGTGGGCTTTATATATTTTCCTCGCTGGTACCGCAGCCACATGCGCATCACTCTCCCACTCGCCTCCCGTCGTGCTATGGAAAAATGGACGCATGTAGACGCGCTTGGAGCCGCCGAATTCGTGGCGGGAGAAGTAAATCACGTGGATTCGAGGCTGGACTCGTTGAACTTTTCGCAGGATCCGGAGATGGGCACGAAACAGATTCGAGAGAAGATTGACCTGGCTCAGGGAAGATCGCCGAATGCCCCGCTGGACGTTACGGCGAAGGATTATTGGACGCCGGAGAAAAATAGAGTGCGTGATAGGGTTGCTAGGGTTGCGGCGACCAAAGGAAAGGCGAAGCCGAAGCCGAAAGCGAAGGGAAAAGTCACGGAAACTCCTTTGAAGACGAAGAATGAGAATATCACAAACGATGATCCCTTGAAGCCTAAAAGCGACGGGGTCAAGAAGAGGCTTAGCAGACCAAGAAACGCGACTGTGAAATAAAATTTATACATGACATTCGAAGAAGAGCTATCAAGCCTTCAAAAAGCTCTTTATATACTTGAGCACCACACACACACACACTCTCTCTCTGAAGTATAAAGTATCAATCAGACGCCCTAAAACTTCTTGCCATCCAACCTGAAGCTCCGAGCGACGAGAGAGAGATCCTCAACCCAAAGCCCATTTTATTTTATTTTATCTCTACTCTACTCTACTCGTACATCGATCTATTTATTTTCCTCTTCTCTCTTCCTTTTGTGAGCCCAGTCTGGCTCATAATAGATACTCGTAGAAATCATCATTGCAAGTAACTTCAAATGTATCATGATTAATTGATCAGAAATAATGCATTCATTGATTAACTAATGAATATACTGTAAAATTAAGCCTACGAACAGTCATTATTCACTTTTGGGGGNGGGGAAGAAAAGTATTGGCGTATATTCAAGTAGAATATTCGAGTAGAAGAAAGATTGTCTATAGATTTAAGAATTCATTATTTTGATTTTCGAATTTTGGATTTTTATTGATTACGAGTATATTATATCAGATATTAAATATCGAATGGAAAATAGAATAGAGTTCGGGCATACGAGTATTTACTCGTATTGTAGAGTTGTTTCGCTTGCGAGTATAGGGGTATATACTCGATATAGAGTAGAATACATATACGAGTATATACGAGTATATACGAGTATATTCGAGCATAGTCGAGTTTTCGTAAATACATATATACACACACATACATACACATACATACACACATATACACACACACACATACATATATATACAAATATACATACTCTACATACAAATATAAACCCAAAAACTCAACAAATCAATGAACCAATAAATAGTTGAGTAAAAATTTCTACTTTTAATATCTCTAAGAGAAAAGTTTCTGAAAAGCGAGTTGGTTGGAAAATTTTATGTTTTTGTTGAAGTATAGTTGTATATGAGGAGAGGGATTGGGGTTGGGGTTGAGGACGAGAGAGTAAAGAGTAGAGAGTAGAGAGTAGAGAGTAGAGAGTAGAGAGTAGAGAGTAGAGAGTAGAGAGNNNAGAGTAGAGAGTAGAGAGTAGAGAGTAGAGAGTAGAGAGTAGAGAGTAGAGAGTAGAGAGAAGAAAGAAAAGAGGAAAGAGAAGAGTTGATTGTTTTTTGATTGATATATGTATGTATATATGTATATTATTTACTTTGAAAAGGAAGGAAAGGAGAAGGAGAAGGACGATGAATATATCAATTATAAATGATAAATCGAAAGAAATTGAAGTAGATTTTATTTGAAGAAGATTGTTGTTATTGTTGCATTTGAAAGATTTGATGTTTGAGATGCGATATGTTACGCTTCTGACGTCCAGCCGGCATGACCGCTGTTCTGGCGCACGTACACATTGTCACGATTCACAAGCTTGACATTCCGGCTCATGTGCACGACTAGCAAGCACGTGCCGTTCACGTGTGTACAGTGTATATATATCAGCATCTTCTTCGTAGTATGGCACTCAATAGTAAATTCTAAGAACTCTTTTGACCCTGTTTCAAACAGCTCTTTTACGGCACAAGCGTCACACGATGCGATGAATGGATGAATATACCTAAGTATTCCCGATAAATTTGGAAAACAAATAGTAAATATAAGTTGTTGGGAGAAATTAAAGAATTCTCCTTCTATCTTCATGTGTTTCTTTACTTTGCTTGTACTACTCGTACTCGAGTATGCAATCAGTAGATAGCAGCAATCTGTGTGTGAAAACCGAAACTTGCTTTGCTGTGTCATTGAAAATATGTGATTCGCGCATATATACTCTATACTACTCGAGCAATCGACCAACCGTAAACCCAAGCCAAATAAAGCTACCACCCCGCTATCCACAGCAAGCTATCCATGAATATAAACCAAACATACGGGTCCCGCGAACCACCCAAATCCCCACCAGCACCTCCTCACTCTCCATCCTTATCCGGCACGAACAAATCGACAAACTCACACACCGACATGGCAAAGAACTCCATACTCTTCATTTTCCGCAAGATCAAATCGATTCTCTCCTCACTCAACTTCAACGCTAGATTCCTCCTCGCTTTCTCCTCTACCAGCTGCAGACTTTCTTTTCTCCTCGCGTGGCCCTGCGGGAAGTGGATGACCACTTCTTCCAACTGCGTGTCGTCGTTGAGAGTGACTTTGAGGGCATTGGCGAGACTGCGCAGGTCTAGATTGTGGTAATCGTGGGTGAATGCGGGATCTTCTCGGATGCTAATTTTACCCCTCAACTCCTCGACGCGAGGATCTTGGGACCAGGAACTGCTGTTTTGGTAATCCTCGGCTTCGGGGAGGGCATCTTTGAGAAGGGTGAGCGCGATCATGTAGCCAAGACTATGATCGCGATCTGAGGGTAGGCGAAGAGGACCTTGCTTATTCATGATGACCATCGCTGCCTTCTGGGTGCGCACTTGGATCCTCTTGATATCACTCGTGGATGATTTCCTCTCCTTCAATTCATCACCGATGAACAACGCCGCTTCGAGCGCCGTCATGCCGTGACTTTCCGTCGCGTAGACTTTGAAGAAGACATTTTCGATCACCGATGTGCCAAATGGTCGCGGGAGATCAAAGGTATTGCCCCGGAACAGAACATCATAGAAGCCGGACCTCGGAGCGCTCAGCGCCGTTTTCACACCCTCCTGTCCGGTCTTCACCATCAGGGCTAATTGTACCGCGCGCATGCACGCATCGCCCGCAGCCCAATTCTTTCGGGGGCCAACGTTGGGCGCCTGACGATATGTGCGGAGGGGGTTACCATCGATCCACGCGTGGGAGACGGCTGCTTTCGCTTGTTCTTTCGAAAGACCCATAAGCCAGGATACGACGGCTGAAGATGCAACTTTTACGAGGATGACATCGTCGAGACCGGCTTTGTTAAAGGCATTTTGGCCTTGGAAACAGCCTTGGATTTCGTAAGCTTTGATTAAAGCGATGAGGACATGGCGCATGTTGAGGATGGAGTCTTGGTCATCCTTGGACGTGGCCACACGCGTGAGAACATCGGCAGTTGATAGGATGGCTCCGAGATTGTCTGAAAGGAACAGAGTGTTAGCAGGTTATTCGGTAAATTAGGAAAGGGACCAGTTCATACCGGATGGATGGGTCCACTCTGCACCCAAAAAGACATCGTTGTGGTTAAGATATCTAATCATAGCTCCCATATCAAAAGCCCCCTTCACCATGTCAAGTTGATAATGTGTTCCGGGTAGCTTGAAGCCATTTGGAATGGTATCGGGAGACGGGAAATTAGGTCCAACAAGTTGAGAGAGTTCAGAACTGGCGGTGATGCTTTCGAGACCAGCTCCGATGGCATCAAGTAAAGCCGCCGTCGCACGCGTCCATGCCTGAGGAGAGGTAATCTCAAAGTCATATGTGTAGTTGACGATATTAGTAATTTCATCATCATAACACGTGACGCCATTTCTGTCTACTTTCACATCCGTCGACCTGCGAGGAAGTGAGGCCATCAAGGCCGACGCTTGAACTTCTGTCATCTTCATGATGGATACGATTGAATACCTGAATGAGAAAAGAAAGTGGAAGCGATCAATGAGAATACAAAGAAGAATGCAAATGAGAAGCAAGAAGGAAGAAAAGCAGAGAGAAAATCCTTATACTTATATATGTTTTTACACTCTGAAAACACTTGTCTCCCAATGCAAGCAAGACCTATCAAGATGATTCTGGTTTCCGTGGAATACTTGGTCCAATGGCTATTTCGGTCGTCCGAATTAACAACAATGCAATATTATAACAAGGTGGTCGAGCCACCAGTATGCATATGGTAGCCAAACCATCCAAGTGCTCGTAGCTGAATGAATATATTTCTGATGCTGTACATGTTAGTCAGCAATTATTCATCATATACTCGAGGAAATCTCAAGGGATTATTTTCATAAGACGGTAGAGTTAGAGTTCAACAATAAGCAAGCAACCACCAAACTTAACTTGATTCATTTCTTAGATACTCGAGTAGAATTTCACCAATATAATCACGGCAATCGAGACCAATCGAGTACAGTACATATATCAGATCGCAGACGTGTACCACTCTGTAACATGTAAGGCCACGCATGTCAACGGGGAGAAACTGTTTCGACACGATTTGGCCACGCGAGATAATAGAAGGCGTGGACCATCTTTCCCAGAAGTCCTGTATCGCCAGCTAGTTGGCCAGTTGGCCAGTTGGCCAGTTGAACAGTTGAACAGTTGAACAGTTGAACAGTTGAACAGTTGAACAAGTCGTAGCGTTTCACCGTCCTGCCAATTTGACTAATAACAACAGCCGATAGCCGAGGAATGATGCTATTCCCCCATAGATTGGGTTTTGATTATCGATAGCAAGTTCTTCTTACTTTCGGTTCCGGCTGGATGGCAAAAGATCGGGTGAAGAGTTGAGTTTGCTTAACTTCTTGGACAAGACAAGGCAAAAAATACAAAAAAATACAAAAAAACATACAACAGCAGGGATTCGCTGGTGGTCACCCACCCAACTACTAATCTGCCGATCTAAGGCTTGTGTATGGCAGAGCGGACGGGATGCCCAATTCTCCTTAGTCTATGGTCGTATGTGACAGATACACGTTTATCAAAAGCTATATCAGGTGTTTGCAGGATGTACTCTATATGGGGTAAGAATATCTTGCAGGGAACCAACATGGACAGTTTAACTATTGCTATGCGCAAATCGATATACGGGTACCAACCATGGATTTGGATAACTTGTCATAGAATCCAGGCTGTATTTGCCATTTCCGTTCAATATCAATACAGTTTCACCCCTAGGCTTGTTTTCACGAAGTGCAATCATTTATCCCTCTTTTGGGAGAGGGGCAAAAGTCATGGTGTCTTTACGGTATATATGAGTACTATTGAGGCGAGAGAGATATCTTGAAGGGTGTTGCTTTGCTCCTGTAGTGAGAATGAGATGAGATGAGATGAGATGACCAGATAGATAAATAAATAGGAACGAACCAACACAAGAAACTGAACAATTTACTTGGTATTACTAATACTGTACTGTACAGCCCCGATGCATCATGTATACAAACATCCATCTTCATATGGTGAGACAAAGCACCCACCCTCCTTGACATCAACATCTCCTTCCCTCGCTCACTTCTTAGCCTTCAACTTAGCCTTCAACTTCGCCCTCTCCAACGCACTTTCCAGCAATCCCTCTTGGGCCGCCATCCTGTTGAGAATTGGCCTCAACATGCTACCCTCACACTCACCCGCATGATCGTCCACATCATCCCCCATTCTCCTCTCTAGCCTCTCATCACCCTCGTCCTCACTCCTCTTCTTGAAATGAATCCCAGGCTTGATCTTCGCACAATTGTATTGACTCTCAGCAGCCCTCATCTGACAAATCTCCTGCGTGACACAATCGCCCGTGCACGTTGGAACATTATAGCCCCTTGATTTCCGCGCGTAATATTGGTTGAAGACATCGGGCTTGCTTTCGAATACCGTGGTGAGATTGTGCCAGAAGGCGGGAGTGAGCTCTTCGGTGGCGGAGGTGAGTGGTGGGGTGACGAGAGGACCGTAGGCGGCTTTGGCGGAATAGTATGGTTTCCAGGTCGGCGCGGATTGGGTGGAGGCGGTGAGGGAGTAATCGGCAATGTAGGTTGTGAAGTCGAGAATGCCGTAAGTTTCTGGGTCGACGGAGTAGACGCGGAAAGCGGGGTAGCCAGAGGTGGGGGTCATGGCGGGGGCGATGTAGGATACTTCGATGGCGTTGGCTGCAGTTTGTGCGACGTAGTTGCTGTAGGTGATTTGGAATTGGTCTCGGTGGGTATGTCCTAGATTCGTTAGTGAGGAGTGTGTAGAGGAGCTCAATCAAACTCACCAAAGAATAGAGCAGCAATCGTGGCGGAATATCGCTGAGTGATTTGGTTGAAATAGTTTGAGCCATCGTGGAGGGCGTCGGTGGATCCCATGGGCATATGTCCAATGATATAGACTCTTTCACCCGCGTCCTCGGCAGCTTGAAGTTCCTTGACCAACCATGCCAGTTGTCCAGAAGGATCCGTTTCCATAGTGTCCTCGTAGAGCCAGAAGTTAGATCTATAGTAGAGGTTGGTATTCATAGATATGATTCGCAATTTTGATCCTGCCAAAAGTGTTGAGTATGCACCAAAGCTAGCGGCTGAGGATGCAGCAGTAGAGCCGATGAATGGTATCCAGTCGACAGAAAGTGTGTCATACACCCATTGAGAGGTCGTAACGCCCACTGCCTTTGGCGGGAAAGAGTTGACAGGTGCCGATTCATGGTTTCCCGTGGTTGCAAAAACATTGGTTAGACCTGACATTCGACTATATGCATCGTTAATATCCTTGATGTTGGCACTCGAGTTGACAAGCCAGACAGCACCCTCAACAACGTCACCCGTGAAGAGTGTCGCTGTGGCGTCTGGAACAATCTTCTTGATAGCAGCGTACATACTTTCCTCCAAGCTGACCGGGGCATCGCAATTGGAATTGCCATATTCACCAGCTGGATTTGAGTTCTTCCCGGGTGCGTCTGCGGAGGTGTATGGCCTACAGCATATAGGCTTCGTGCATTTGCTATTTGCTCCGACTTCGTACTCATGATCCACGTGAATGTCACTGAAATGGACAATCTTGAGTGGTTTCTTGCCGCTCACAACAGGACGTTGGGTGGCGGGCTTGGGTTTTGGGAATGGGACCGTATAGGGATCAACGGTTGGATAATCACACAATCCAAAGATCGTTATGCAAAACAACTTTGAAGTGTGCGTTCTTATTCTCATATGTCTCAGGTCATGTGCAATTATTGGCCCTTCGAGTGCAATTGCTCCCGCACAAACGTCTTTATCTTGGACCTGAATGAGTATATTAGCAAGCAAAAACTTTTTTATTTCAAGAAGGGAAGGTGCGTAACTTACTCCAGCCAAATCGCATATTTCAGTCAAAGTATCAACGAACATATCATTTCCCAACGCGGCAACACCTTTAAGCAGCATGATTATCGCCTATTTCCAATTGCATTAGTCACCTGGCCATAATAAAGATGTGCTCTGAAGCTCGAGGAGAGAGAACTCTTCAAGATCCGCACTCGAAAGTAGCAGCAAGACAGCGACAAGTAGATGCAGATTAGGGGTGCTCGGTTACTAACATCGCATCCACTACAAGTAGTCGTTGACTGGATAGCTTTCCATATATCGCTTCCCTTGTCATTTTTGACCAGCTCTGCAGCGTTAGAAAATGGCAATACTGCTGCCAAAGACAGGTATAGAAACGACAGAGGCCTCATCTTGGGTAATCAGCAGAGGTGGAGAAGGATACCCTCTCTCCAAGCACCTCTTGAGCAGGACCCTTTATAGTTAAAGTCTGGTGGAAGGCGATGGAGATGGTGGGTATCACCGAAATGTTTCCGCCCGAATAGGAAAGAAATGGAGAAGAAAGCATATACTCGTACATATTGGCACATGCTGGCAGGGTTAGAAGAACTGACCAGGGCATTAGGGGATGCTAAGGATAACCATGTTATGTTATTCTGGTTACCTTGCACAAGCGCCAACGAGCAGCAGAGGATGCTTTGGGATAACCACCTTCTAGAATCGATCGAATCTGCATCGGAAATGATCACCCTTTTTAATTGGAGGTTCTGCTCGAGTCCCCCGTACAGCATGTCATCGGCCCCGCCCAACCCACGATTGCACATATGTGAATGACCCCTTTGTGCGCGTGTAAGTGGAAGGGTGGGTGGTGCCTTGCATATGATATTCTACCGGTAGCATGCCGAAGCTTGGTATCACGCCAGGTGAGTGAACAAAGGGGAATGGTGCAGCAATAGGGAGTTGAAGCGATTTCGAGAGAGCTTCCTTTTCTAGAATGATTCTTGCACCCACAATAAAAACGCCGTTAAACTTAATCGAGGATGAACCCTTTCTTCCAATTTAGCCTACTGGCTGGAGAAAGCGACGCAGATAACTTTAAATTCAATAATGATAATGAATTTCCACATCATAACACGAGTACGGTATGTAAAAGCTATGAGTATACTGCACTCGTAGCACAACCTCGACACATACCCAAATATCCTTCTGATTTTATGAGGATATATTTAATTGAAATGGATGGGAACGAATCGGAAGGATTGATACCGCGGTGTTTTGAGATGTTCTTATTTGAAGCGCTGGCAAGGTGAAGAAGAAGAGAATAATACTCCGCTTACGAGGCTCAATCCATAATGAGTCCAACCCTGGTTGAATCTTGATTCGTATAGACTCGTTGAAATTTCGGTTTCAGATTGAATTTTCCGATGAAGCTTCTCCAATGAAGCTTCTCCAATGAGTCTACGAGATAACGTATCAATGATCTAACTGAAAGCGCTCTATCCGCAGAGGCACGATAAAGATTTCATGACGTCCTATTGTGCTGGAAGCCATAGGGTCTGATGTCAAGGATGAATTGACGAAAGACTATATAGACCCTTGAGCTTTGCTCTTTTGCAATCGTATCTCTGAGAGACCGCTCCCTCTCTACTCTGTCGTTCACATTGTGACCCCTTCTGTCATGAATAGGGGGTTTACCGTAGACGAGGTTTTCATCTGTACAATGGGGGTGAAATGCTAGAGTACCACGCATTCCCAGCAGTAATGTGACATGATGTTGATAGCACTCGAAATCGATTGAGAGGCAAAAGGAAACTAAAGACAGCTACTTGTAAAGAAGAGACGCAGAGGACAAGCAGAGGTGTCGTTTGGTCAGTGAAAGAAAGGGTTGGGAGGTGCTCCGAGGATGTGATACAATTGCTATGCACATAAAAGGAGTGAGGGAAGGACCAAGAAGAAGGTAACCGAACTTACTCCTACAGTAAGTGGTACAGCCACACAAAGGATGCAAGCAAACGATGCAAACAAGCCACTTGCTTGCCTGCATGTGGCTGAGAGGGGGGCCATAGTCCAGGTCGGTCACCGTATCTAGACTGTCGGTCGGAACAACAACGGACCGAACCTGGACTTCCTTTCATACTTCCCTTACACCGCCCAAACCTTTTCACTTGTCGGTGAGAGATTAAAACTGGCATTACTTGATTCCTCAACTCGTTCAACTCTTGTTGATAATTCTTGAATAGTTCGACTCGATATCAAAACAATAGATCGACGCGATTGATCCGACAAGATGGGTCGCAAACCTGATCGTAAGTTCCTCTCGTTGAAATTTTCTTAATAACTTTAATTTGGCCCTCTCAAAAATTCGAGTCATCCTCCACCGATCTTTCTAAACAAGAATCTTTACTGACCATATCAATCAATATCAACAGCGCTGATTCTTCAGCACTTTCAAAGAGGTGCAAAACTCAATGATTCAAGTAACAGGTACCAACATACCTGTAAGGCGTGTGGCGAGAAATTCCCAAAAGGAAGACGTGAAGGCTTGGTAAAGCATTTTAACAAATGCCCTGCGGTGAATGAAACCGAAAGAGCAAGGCTGGTTTTAGAATTTAATCTTCCCCAGCAAACCTCCAGCCAACATCCAAGCATGCAGACTGGTAACCGTCAAGCATCTGGAATTCGTGGTGAAAGACCACCCTTTCAAGGAATGACGGCTCTTGAAACCTTGGCTGAGGTATCAAGAGTACGAATGGCCGAGTCGGAGCCGCGAAGTCATCAGCTTGGCAACGGAAGTTCGCAACATGGTGACCCTCAACTACCAATTTCTTTGGATAACGATCTTGAGTTGCAAGAACAATACACATTGGACAACCCTCCAATGAGTTATGAGGCACGACCTCATAAGAAGGGTAAGTGAAGCTGATGACTTGAACACCTGACTGAACGCTAACATTCTTGCAGGTGTCAGCCAGAAGGGCCATGGTAACGAACTCGGTCACTCGCAATCTGCATCTCCTCACTCAATGGCTGCTACTGCTGCAGCAGCAGCTCGTTTCATTCCATCAATGGTCGACCCCCAACTCTTGAATGAAGATGCTGCTGCACAAGAAAAGCTATCTGATGACAAGCTTGGTCGACAACTTGTTGAAGCAACAGTCATGAGCGATCGTTTGTTTAACGGAAGCCCAGAAAGTGGACAGAATTCTTGGATGATGGACGTCCCCTTGCCTACAAGCCAATCGGCTGCGGCTCAGGCGATACAGGTTCAAGACCAAATGGCCCATATGAGTCAAATGATCTACCCTGAACACCATCATAATGAGAATACGTTCAACAACCCTCAATCTCAAAGTCCAAAGCACCAACAACGCATTGCGATGAATCCAATGACGACAGAATTCAGTGCCGAGTACGGAAATGGTCAAAAGGCCAACAAACCCAAAGTCAGGGGAAAGTTTAACGAGAACCGCAGAAAGGAGGTTTCAAAGATCAGACAGATTGGCTCTTGTATTCGCTGCAGAATGCTAAAAAAACCATGCACGGCAGGAGATCCTTGTGATACTTGTAAGGGTGTTGAGAGTGCCCGTTTGTGGAAGACACCATGCCTCCGAACCAGACTCGCACAAGAGCTTTGCCTATATTCGGCAAAACTGCACACTGTACTTTCACACCACCAGATCCTTGCGGCGAAAAGCTCAGCCAACTTTCAACCGTCAGTTTGCCAAATCGAAGTATCACACTTTCCGGAGACGACGATTTTTGCTTCCTTCCCATGCCTCGAGGCGAACGACATTGAGACTGGCCTGAAATCATACATTCTGGACACGGACAATGACGATATTGCCACCAAGCTTGAAGCATATGCTAAGCGCATGATGCCAGTTTTCATCAACAACGAGCCCTCTCACTTCATTCGCACAACTCTTCAAACAGCTTTGAACATTTCAATTCAAAAGAACCACGATTTAATTAACCGTGCTTTGGAATTATGGACAATTGTTCATATCTTTGTTGATTCCGAAATTCGCTGGGAGATGTCTGCCAAGACCGCTTTACCAGATGAAGAAGCTAGTCAGAGCAAGGCTATACTCTCCACAGAGAGAGCATTTGCTTTGATACACACTCAGTTGAACGCAGCAGCTGAGACCAAGGCCGCTCAAATGTGTAAAAAGATCCTGGGCGAATTGGAGAGACGGTTGCTTAGCAATAAATCAAAGTGCTCATTTGAGTTATTCTTGATCGCAGTCATCACTCTCAACTGTGTTGAGAAGTCCACTTGGCTTTTCAAGTGCTGGGAGGGTGAAGACTTCAAAGAACAATGGCCACTTGAAAAGCAGCCACAAACTTTTGCGAATCAAGGTGATGATCTCATTAATGTTCTGCAAATGATTTTAAGAATGAGAGATGTCCCACCAAAGACTTTTGTTCGACAAGACAATGGCGTTCTTGCAGTCGACGATACATCTGATCAGGTTATTCGGGATTTCTTTGAGCAAGCTCAAATTAGTTGTAAGTATTTTCCCCTCAGCATAGTTCAACACAACTACTAACCACACACCTACAGTCACCGATGTCCATGAAAAACAGGTCAGATATTTCTTTGATCCTGCAGACTCACGGTCTTTTGAACTCCGTTACATTTCACGACTCCTCCTTCCTCAAGTCCCCACCTAACGATTCCTCTTCTCGCCTTACTCACGAATTTCCTTGCCGTTTCTGCATCCTGCTGGTCGATATCTGCAATATTCTCGGCGTTCCATGGCTCACATACAGAGGGTGTATCACATAAGGGTTTCATGATTGTGCATATGGGTGGATAGCTTTCTCGTTTAGGAGTTGGTTATGGACATGGATATGGTTATGGTTAGCAAGGAGTTCATGGTGCAAGTTGTTTACTTTTTGTCGTCGATTATATCCAAACTTCCCTTTCATAAGTTCTACTCATACCACAGAAGATACAGAAGTCTTTAGAGACGATCCAGGATTCACAAAATGTACCTTGCTGTCTTTCCCTTTTCCTCTTTTTTTTCTTCCTCCTTCAAAGCTACAATACTATGTTTCAGCACTCATTTATACTTCAGACTATGTAGGCTGGGCCAAGCTGAAAGTAACATTCTTTGTAATGGTTGAGATTGCCTAGACGGAATGTATTATAGGATCCATCAAAAAAAAAAAGATAAATTCACCAAAAATGCTTTGAAGCATTGATACGATGTGATGATTCTCTGGTAAGGATTATGTTAAGGCTGTTCTTCAATAGCCAGACAGGCGGTTGGCTTGAAGCTTGAAGCTTGAAGCTTGAGGCACCCCGTTTTGATTCTTGTAACGGTACTCGTACGCATAGGAAAGTTCATCATTCACTCCCGTCCTGATCTGACCTGATCTGACCTGGCGAGAAAACAAACAGATATTTTGCCTGGTAAGGACCGTAAGGTTAAGATTAAGAATATCCAGGACGAACGCCGATCCTTTGTAATCTTGAGTCATGAATTTCTTCCCTTCCTTCCTCTCCCGAAACGGCGAGGTGCAAGAATATCTACCACCTACACCTCGAACAGTCAGCAAGTACTTCACAGTCAGCAGCTGGATACGGATCAATAGTCCGGAGAGCATCTCCACCTGGTGTATCCGGAGGTATTCCCAGTGCTCTGAAGAAAAGACGCGTACATTTGTCCATTATGATTCTCTCTTTTTCGGGCTCGCGAGTGATATATTCACGGTTTCGAGGGCAAACACACGTTTGATTCTCGGCCCTATGAGTCTTGGGTTTTCGCGCTTCGTGGAAGTTAGGGGGATGGGGAACTCGTGTGTGCTGTGTCTGGATGCAAGTGTCTATGTATCTCGGTGACTTCCGCATGTGTATTCGTCGATGTCAATTTTCAAAAATGATGATCCCTAGATGGCCGAGTTGATCGGTGTAGAATACCATGAGGGCATGTGGATTGTCTTGAGGATGAAGTTTCATGCTATTTTGCTTTTTCTATCGTTGGAGAATGTTCTGGTTGTATGTGCTCTATACTCGAGTAGTGCATGGAACGTTGCTCCTCGTTGAAATCTTGTATACATACAAGCCACTTTTGAATATATATACGATCCTACTTGAGCGCCCAGTATTTATACCCAAATTGATCCACGTATACTTTATAATAGCGAAGCCACCAATCTTGCAACCCAAGCAAGAACCAGCTACGACCACAGCCATCGCATGAGAGTCCCACGATCAAAAAAGTCCCAAGATTTCTTCATATCATTGCAAAATCAGGGAGGTCAGGAGCTTTCTTCAAACCCATATTCGTGCACTCGTTCTCTCTTCGCTTCTCTCCTCGATAAATTTGAGTCTACAACATCACATCATCGATAGCTAGCCATGTATGGGAAAGCCACGAAGCTACCAATCGCACCTTTGCACTTTGCCCGGCTGAGGGCAACCACTAACTAAATCGACACTTTGCCCAACCGAATCGAATCATCTCACGCGGACCAGAGCTTTTGTTTGTGAGACGTAAAAAGTCACGGCGGTTGTCCCTCGAAGGCCATCGATTGACTGACGCACGAGAAAAGTAACTAGGCGAGTATGGCGACTAAAATCGATATAAGATCCTCGTTGATGAATTGAAACTCGGAGCAAACAGCTACGAATTGCAAGTAAGTCTCCTCCAGGACAGGCATTTCGCACCCATAGCCTTCAATTACTCTAGAGAAACCGTAAAAGTTGATGCATATTTAAGAATACGAAGAAGCCGTCCGTGACGACCACTCGCATCTCTTCTTCAGTTCTCACCAACGACAAAAGAGGGATTTCGAACTACTCTAGATATTAGTATTTACCCACCATATCTCTAAAAGACCCAATCGCAAACATCTGAGCGAGCATACTTTTGTAGCACCAGGAACGGTGTGGTCTAGTCTGTTCTATTCTGGTGAGATGCGATGACATCCTCATAGCACATCACACATGATTTCCGAATGCCACATGAATTAGTTGATCTTGAGCATCTGATCGACATTCGTACCTAGCATTATCAAGCCGAAAAGTATGATCAAACCACCTCTTCAAGATGAGACAAGCCTCCAACACTTGCCTCTGACCAAGACCAACGGCATGTCGACGGCCGCCAGATGTCAAGATCTGGCCAGGGAGGAAGGATCCATTTTTCGAAGACTCCGAGTGTTGTGCGGTGACGCATAGCAGCTCACCAACTTCTGCGTTTGTGGTTTTGAATCTTGAGTGGTTGAGGATGTATGAGTAGGATTGCTTATATATCTTGAGCATATTATTATCTGACCGTCTGTAAATACAAACGTACTTGGTTAGCTCGGGTGGCTGTACAGCTACACCGGTCAATACTCTATATGTGATACATACCGAGTACATGAATCCTACAATTGAATTCTTCTATTCTACAATTGGAGCGCAAACGAAACCCACTCACTCACTGTCACACACAAGTCCACATTCAAGGCACGTCTCATCAAGATGAAATGGATTTCACGCTTCTATTCCCAGTCCAAAACCTCTTACGCAAGCTTTTGCATTCATAATCATATCTCCGTCATTTCTCTATGCCATCACAAATCACATCATACAGCCAACTACAGCCCACAACTTCAGCAAAAAGGCTATGGAGTAACCCTCTGATATTTGTCCCATTCCTTCACTAGTTCAGATGATCACATGAAAAGCTCCCAAAATATATCTCACCCATATGATCCCAACTCCGGTCCGAAGATGACCACTCGAAATTTTAGTCCCGAGCTTTTTTTACCACTATATGACTACTTTCTGGCAAAGAAAATGAAATTCCCCGCCAGTCGCCAACCAAATCGCTATGCCATTGCAACAACTGAAAACGGAAAGTCGAATATGAAGACTCTCCCTGATTGTACGAAGCTTGTCGAAGAGAAGAGCCCTAACCATTGTAATGAAACCTGGTGGCCTCGAGTCGGCCCAAGCCATCCCTGGGAGCAACATAACGTCTCCGATAAGTGTTTGTAAAGTCTTGGAGTAAGCTGCGAACTTTTCGAACACCGTCATGACCAATGCTGAGCTTTTCTCGAATGCTGTTCATCAACCGGTCGATTTCGGCCTCTCTCACAGTTCCAGCTGGCAACATGCGTAGGATGCCGTCAACCCAACCGGTGGTTTCCTGTGGCAGGATCTCGAATAGGCCGAGCAGAACGCCACTACCATCGGTGAAGCAGTCTCCTGGGAAGCTGATCATCATTCCTTTCATAATCCCCTTCACTAACTCGTTACCATTGGCAAGAATAAGTTGTCGGACTGCTTGCTGGATCTCGGGTGGATTTATGTTTGAAGCCGAACTCGAAGGATTATTACCGCCATAGCTGATGACATCTCGGAGATAGTGCAAGACTGCAGATAAAGGTTCGCGTTGCTCAAGATCTAGAGCAGCGATGGCGGCCCTGAATATTGGTGTGAACAGATGTGATCGAATCATCTTATGAGGGTAGTAAAGCAAGGCGTCAAGCAAGAGACGGTAAAAATCCTCGATAACATCGGGGAGATCTTGAGGTGGAAGATCAGTCATGGCCTTCAACATCGCTGTCGATTGGGCTTCAAAGAAAGTATATATTGATTCGGTAGTTTGTTCGTCGACATGCTCTCGGTCCTCTGAGAACTCACGCAATATAGCACTGGTAACCCAAAGGAAACAGCCCTGTCTTGACGCCGCGAAGCCTTCTGCGAGTTTGTTGGCCATCTGAGGAAGAAGCGGAGCCATTGATGTCCGATATGATATGATCATGTATCTCCATGTACGACAAACTCTCTCACAAATTGGAGTGAAAGTCATAAATGAATCTAAAATAGTCGACAAAATTGGAAATATTTCCTGGCAGTATTTCACAGCTGGGTGGTCCTGATTTGACTCGATCCAAGGAGTAACAATCTGTATGAATAACGTAATCAATTGCATGTGATCTGAAATCTTGTCAGTAGGTTTCCGATAAGTTTAGTTGGAGGTGCTTACCAGCGACTTTGAGCTTTGATTCCTCATCACTAGCTTGATTTGCCAAGGTCATTAGCCTAGTCATCAATGGATCACAATACAGTTTCAGGAGCTGATATGTTTGTGTTGATGGCTGAACAGCAACAACAGATGCAACACCTTCTGTTAATTCTTCTTGGCTAACTCCTGGTAACTTGTCGAGGGTTTGATCGTAAAACTGCTGTAATTGTACCACTTGGCTACCAAGTAAGTGTTTGCAGTCACTGCAAATGAATTTCATTGCCATGGCAGCTGCTCGCACAATTTCCTTCGAGTCGGTTGTAAATGAAGATACGATATATTGGAATTGAGACTCAAGAAATTCTGGATGGTTAGAAGTCCACTCTGTATAACGACCCAAGACCATGATAGTTGCAAATCGAAGTTTCTCGTGGTGAGGAATCTGAACTAGGAGAGGTATGATCTGAGGAAGGATAATATCTTCATCTTTATCGACCAATCTTCCCATGGCACGCATGCCAAAGAGAGGTGCTTCAAGCTGTTGCCAGTGTGGAACAGAGGCTTCAGTTGCATGACTTGCATAAGAACCCATCCATGACTTAATAGCGTCGTAAACCTTTGTGAGGCAAGGTGTGACGCCCATAATCTCACAACAATCTTTGAGGACATCTCCCATATGGTGACGGAACTCTCGAAACTTTTCTTCCGCATCCCTATCACCATCGAACAAGTCCGTTTCGTCTGCACCATCGGCTGAAGGAAATTCCAAATGCTTCATCATGATATCCACAAGGCTAGAGTATACATCCACGTATTGCATCCGAGCTTCAATGTACATCTCGAGAATGAGATATAGTTTGAGCTCATACCAGAAGATGAAAGTAAGGGAAATCGCATCTTTATCGAAATCTCTATGAGTGCACTCCAGAATTGCCTCAACCAAGGGTCGGAAAACCTTGGGCTCACGAGCGATCAGGACAACCCAGGCTTCACCAGCTTCGGCAAATATACGAGTGAAGCCCTTGAACACCTCTGAATCTTCCTCTTGGGCAGCTTGCGCAATTCTAGGCTGAAGCGCTAACACACGAGGTAAAAGTATCTCGATGGTAGGCATATACTCATCAACCTCGCGAGTCTCCTTGAATATAGAGCACAAACATTCTGTTGCTGCTTCGAAAGAACGGTCGTTGTTCAAGGCATTGAATATTACCTGCAGTAAAGGCGAGTTGACTATGTCGGCAACAGGTACCTCTCGAAGCCAGGATGTGATGACTTCAAGTAATTGTGGGTTTGTCGCTGCCGATTCTGTATGATATTTCTTAGCCTCCCGCAATTATATCTAGGGGAACGATTACGTACCAGATGATTGTGCATATGCAATCAGAAATTGTACGACTTGGGCGGTATTATCTCCCAATAATTCCTGAGTCCTCTGTTGAAGCTCATCTTCCTAATTGACGCATTAGACTTTGGTATTCCCAATAACATTTCGACCACCCCACGTCGTTTCATATGCTCCGGGAATGGTGTTATTCGGCCCACATACTGTCAAAGTAATCTTTCGTCCCTCGGTGACTTCTTCGGGAAGAACTTTCAGGAAATCTAGGACACAGGCAAGACTTTCTGCGGAGTTACCCAATGTTGATACGACCATTGGCACCACATCCTTCCAATCTGTCATCTGTATAGCTAAAATGGCCAAGCAAACGCATAGTTGGATGCGAATTGGTCGTGGCCCAGTCGCAAACCCTTTCAGGAGCTCTAATAGTTGATTTCGGAGAGCTGGTAAGGAGTCGCTTGGTATTTGTTGAACGTCATAGGTAATCTATAAGATCAGAATCTAATCCGAAGAGGTGGGGGTTGTGATCATATATGTACCTTTCCTCTCAAAGTAGTAGCCGCAAAGAGCTTCGCATCTGGCTCCGCATCCGAAGATAAGATTCCGATCGTGACCTGCCATGCCTCTGCCTACGACAAAAAGTGAGCCCGTGTCGAGAGTAACAAGTAGTTTGGCGCAAAGGTGTTGAAAAGCAAAACCTACCGACTTCTGGAAACTTTCTAGAAAACTATGTGCTGCCTCCTTTTGTCCCCGCTGTCCATCACGCATAGTATTTAAGGCCGCAATGACAGGAGTAAAAGCGTTCTGCGGGGCATTCCCGTTCGTCGAAACAGCGACCATTTTGATGGAGGGGCAGGTCTTGGAGACAATGACAGATCAACGGCGTGATGTAGTCATGCAAGATTCATAAATTTATCAACGAAGAGGTTGTCGAATATAGAGAGAGGTATCTGGGAAAGAAGAAAAAAGTGTATGAATAATATGTTATGAAATTTTCCTTGTTATCGGTTTTTTCTTTGGAAAGAATCAGAATGTTCTTTTGTTGTAGATGATGAATGAGGTGGGAACTAATCTGTCCGTGTTAGAGTTGGTTGCCGCAGCGAAATAATTTTAGTGCCGTTTTGAGCGCAGCCTTACGAAAGAGATAAGGTACAAGTTGATAAACCGCGTCGAGAAATTTAGGAATTTGACCAGGAGTTTCAGGATTCAAACCCAACTCTCTCGTTCCCATCACCTCAAGTTATCTATCAAGCAACAATCCTGTCTTCCACAGACTCTGGTTCTTTTCTACGAGTCTTTACTTTAAGGAGAATCGCCACTCATCATGAATCGCGGCGGTGGAGGTGGCCGGAAGGTTCTTCTTCCCCCAATCAACTTCATTTTCAAGCTCCTCCAACAGCATACACCGGTATCTATTTGGCTATACGAGCAATTGGGAATTAGGATTGAGGGAAAGATCAGAGTGCGCGCACAAATTTCCCTCTCTGTCGCGATATTCACTAATCGATGGGTTTGCAGGGTTTCGACGAATTCATGAACTTGGTGCTCGACGATGCAGTGGAGGTGAAGCAAGCTACAAAAGACAAAGAAGAGAGTCGTAGGGCGCTTGGTTAGTTCTTGGACTGTACGACGTTTGAAGAAGAGTTTGCTGATATGGTTTAGGACAAATTCTATTGAAGGGTGACAATGTATCGTTGATCCAGAGCGCCAGTGGATAAGAGACTACGGGAAGGCGTACATCCAGAATGGGTTATTATGAGAATAAAAAGTACTGCGCGACCTGTACCATGAGTTCTAGGGAGTTCTTCGGTCATTTAGCTTCATATCGAGTTGTTTATATTGAGGTGGATCTATTCTCTGGACGCAAGACCATCTTTAATCTCACCATCTCCCGTCAGAAGCCCATGGAGAAGACTATCATGCTCTCCTACCGGCACTGAGATTTCGGCTCCAGACTTTAAGAATTGCTCCTCAAGAGCTAAACCATAGAGCAATACATTTGTTCCTGGATTTGCTGGATCCGTCATCTGTGACCCTGATTGCTGCCTGTATCGATGCAAGAAGTAGTCATAGAACCCCTTCCCATGACCAAGGCGTCTTATAAAATTGGTTTTAGGATCAGTATCAAAAGCTACCCCAGGCAGGAGTATCATGTCTAGACCACCTTTGGTGGAAACCGTCTTCAGTATACTTTCTCGTTCATCCACAGTCTCCGCAGGGATTGTAGGTATTCCCCAACTATCCCTTTCCAAAGATACAAAATCTGCAAGGCTACGAAGGTCTACCATATCCATTACGGAACGGGGTGTATCAGGTGATTGGGAGGTAGGTTTATGAAGGTAAGGTACGAAAACCTGTTTGCCGGATTCCAATGCATGACGTACAATTGCATCAGTTTGCAGTTCTCCAGTCGGCATGGCGAGATATATTCCTATTCGTCTGGCCCGTTGATATGGCTTAAAATTGATGAGTCTGTGGAGGACAGCCGTACCTAATTGATGTGAACAACTCAAGCGACGGTGAAGGTGAAATTGATATCCAAAAGTGGCGGCGAACACTTACTTTGTGCCTGTATAGAATCATCTGTGACCGTCGACAAAAGCCTTTTGATGGATGAACGGAGCTCCTTTTTGCTCGACTTCAGTCCTGCTGCTGAAGCCATGGTCGATAGATCTGGATAGCTTCTCTTTGCAATCGGAGAAGCTCGGCCACTTAGCCGATTCTCTCCCACGTACTCTAATATAAGCTTAATACTCGTAGAATAAATATATTGAGTAAGTACCCACATATGGTTGGCAAACGCAAACTTAAAATGTTATCACCAGAACTTACCCAGTGCTTATTAATCATAATCAGCCTTGAAGCAATAACAGCTGAACAACATAGGATCGCCTGGTGGATGGATGAAAACGGATCTACGAGTACTCGGAGAGTAGATGGAAGATGGAATATTGCTCCTTTTACTGCTCGAATAGAGTGGCGCTAAAGTGTGGCTGGTCCATTAGCGGTGGTTGCGAATCATCCATCCATCCCCAAATGGATGTTCGTTGAAATGCAAATACTCACCATCAACTACCACAATTCAACACTATGGCACCACTTGTTCTGCCTTCAGTATTAATCGCAAGCGCATGCTTATTCTCGGCTGTATCTGCTGCTCCCAATGTAGACGAACTGGTTGGAACGTGGTCTACGAAGTCTGCCGCGGTACTGACCGGCCCTGTATGTTTTTATCCTTGGATTCTTGGATTCTTGGACCAGGAGGACTGAAGCCATGAAATATTGATTGGCACGCGCTGATATCCAGGACTAGGGCTTTTACAATCCGGTCAACGATTCATTATTGGAGCCTACCCATACCGGAATCTCATACTCTTTCACATCAGATGGTTACTATGAAGAGGCATATTACAGGGCAATCTCAAATCGTACGTATCAACAAAGAAAACCCCACGAAGACCATAACTGATGTTAATGTAGCTGCGACGCCGAGTTGTGTATCATCGATAATGCAATGGCAGCATGGCAAATTTGCCTTGAACACCGATGGGTCTCTTAGTCTGAATCCCTTCGGTGTGGATGGGCGCCAACTAGAATCTGCTCCGTGTGCAGCCAGTCATGCGATATATACACGATACAACCAGAGCGAGAAAATTCAGGTTTGCTTGCGCTCTTCCCCACTATACTTTTTTGACTATATGTGGGATTGTCAAAAAGAGCAGATCGCTGACCGTTCAACTTCTAGAAATACCAAGTCTATACGGATCCTTATACGAAACTGACTCGACTAGATCTTTACCAATTCGATGGAACACCGTTAAACCCGATGTTTTTAGCATACAGGCCGGCACTGATGCTTCCCACCGAAACGCTCAACCCGACATCTGGAGCAACGTCTACTGCGAGCTCTAAAATGAAGCGATGGCTAGGATATGGGGACGAGCCTGAAGAACCCACAACCTCGAATGGTTACATTCTTCCACTCAATAAGAATGCCAAGCATATCAGTCGCGGTATCGAGCAGCCCTCACTCATACACCGCATCGATCTTGACCTCCTTTGGTGGGCCGGAGTAGGCATGACCATTTTCGGAGGCGCGGCATATCTACTATAATCACTTGGATGCTGCACGACAGGCTGTAATGTTGAATGTTTGTATATTTGAAGGACTAGGGTACGTGATGAGGGATATATATACCAGTGGTGCCTGTAAATCAGGCATGGTGGAGTTTTTGAGGGGTCCCCTTTTTCTGGGATACAAGAGTTTCTGGGAGGGAGTAATCTTACATCAATACTCAAGCAGAGGCGTTGGAATTTTTTTATTGCATGGTTTGTATTTCGTTGGTACTTTTTCTCCTAATAACAATGCTAGACATTTCACATGAAGTAAAGGATCGAATCTTGCATGCATCGTAGGCTGTTAGATTTGATCGCTGATTTGATCCCAAGCAACTCTAGGGCATTAAAAGCTGTATTAAAATATCTCTCCTTTTGACATTCCAAAACATCCCACGCAAGCACTCTCTTTATCTATACCTATCATCTGTTTGGATCTTGCGCATTGCTCTAATTAGTTCATGATATCATCCAGCTTAGGAAGCAAAACAGCTTCCCCAATCACCCCCTCCACTAGCAAAGCTCAAGCTCTCCACAAACCTCGTCAATCCACATCTGCCCAGCTCGTCACCACCACAAGTCTCCAATGGCAGCACGCGATCATTCACAATAACCCTAACCAACTCCTCAGTCTCTCCTGCACACGTCATCTTCTCGACGTACATCCTCGCTGCAAATGGCACCGTCCAACTCGCCGAGTAGCCATTCGTTTGGAACGCATCTTCTCGTGTGGTTTTTGAAAGTGCGCTCGTGGAGTTATATAGGCCGAGAGCGGAAAATATGCCCGTCATGTCATTGTCGTGGCTGAAATCCGCGTATAGTTTGGTGGACTGGTCGATGGGGAAGGTGCTGGGATCATCGTCTAGAGTGTGGTTGGTGGAGGTGTGGTCTTGGACGGGCTTGTTTGTGAGGCGTGCGATCAGCTCGTTGGTAAACCCTACACCTTGTGTAGCGCCTAATGGGTTACCCCAGGAATACCCGTAGTATTTACCGAGGGTTTGGTAATAGTCGTACGCTTTCCAATCGGCAGTGGTGAAGATATGGCAGAATGGAGAGATGGTGCCGGTGGGAGAAGCGACGGTGTTGAAAGGGCAGAGATCCATAAAGTTGATGGTGTCAGTCATGGTGAGGTTGACACCGGGTAGGTTTGAGTTAAGGCGCGATGTGATGTTTGGAGTGAAGATTGCCGCCCAGCTAGCTTGGGCAGAATGTCCAATGGTGGACGCAGGCCCATCCTCGAAGCTGGTACAGATTTCGTGGTCGAGAGTATTATTGTACGCTGTGCCCTCTGTACCCTCGTTGATAATGACAATGTTATACGGAAAGCTAGAGTTTGACTCCGGACACGAGTCCGCCAAACGAGCAGAATGAAACCCCTGGGTCCAATTCTGTGCAGATTCAACAACACGGTTTTGCCCAGAAGAGCGAATGAAAGGAGTGATGGTCGAAGCGAGGGACTTGTACCTATTGTAGTACTTTATACCAGAGTTGATTAATTCCTGCTGTCCAAATGCGGTGAGCTGATCAGCCCCCAGAGAATATTCATAATCCTTTATGAAAGTATAACCCGACCCATAGGAGGCCGCAGAATTATGGATCCTATCTATAAGAGCTTTGTATGTTGCTGTCTTGCCAGATGTAGGGTCTCGTGCTCCGTGACGAGACAGAATCTGCGCAAATGATATTTCACATTGATCAGGAACTGAAGCGCTAATCTCTGAGGGAGCTGCAAAATATGGCGAGTATTGGCCCCAAAAATGTGAGATTTCTGGTCGACAATAGTATCCAGCATTGATAGTATCACATGATGGATTGGTAGGTAAGCCAAAGCCTCTATATGATGGTCAGTAGGGATAACAACGAGGGAAGGCTTCATAGTCAAACATACACTGCTGCCCAATAGACAAGTCCTAATATCACAACTGCAGCAATCCCCATGTTGATCACCTTTCTTCTTGACCTTTTCTTGAAATGCCTCAAATGCTGCTCTAGACTCTGGAGGATGTCATCCGAATCTGTGCTGGTAACAGGGTCTGATGCTTCACCAGAGGAGGGCAAAGGTTCATATTTATAACCTTCGTGGCCGGTCATAGCCTGCCGCACTGCAGTGCGCTTCACCGACCGCTTCATCTTTGCGCCTGTTTACTTCCGCCCCGGTAGAGCAGAAATTGATAACCTCGAAGTGGAGGGTTCCATGGACTACAAGTCCAGCGGGAATTTATCGGTTGGCCTGGTATCGGAATCACGACCAATACCGGTTCTTGTACGAGTAATATGACACAATGTCGAAGTGAAGAGGATAATAATACTCGGGTTAATAATAAAAGACGCATGGTACAAAATTATAATTATAAAAACTCTTCCAAATTTGAAGATGATCTTATAGAGTCTGGATATAACCAATCTCCATTAATCCATGATTGGATTTATACACAGCTTGATTCGATTTGAGAGAAGCTATATGTGTTTAGAGTTCAGCCAAGTACTGTCCCTTCAATTTTGATGTATATTCTATAATACTCTGAAATAATGGTATAATGACGATATAATAAGTGTACAAAATCCTATTAAATCTTATTATGTTTCGAAAGAGCTATAAAGGTTTCAGTTTGGTCTATTCCTCTGTTGTCATTTCGCCTAGTATTTCCTTCCTCGAGCTTCCGATCATCAGAATCAAATAAAATTGGGTTGCAAGCTTCATGGTGATGCGTTTCACACCTGGCGAGGTACGAGCAAGCTCGTCTCGAAGTCGTTCATGCGACTACGTGATTTGTAGAAGTTATCTCAACGTTCACTGGTGGTCGCATTACGGTAAGATGCACGGTCATTTAGGAATTCTTCGGTAATTCAAAATTAGTATCAATCAGGACCATCAGGACTTGAGGAACGTTAATCTCCATACAGACGATGTCACCCATTGGCCAGTTTATATATTTTGAGGATTATATAATCAACCAAGAGTCTAGCTAGATTATAGAAAAGTATAATAAATAAAATAAAATTCTTAATATTATATACTTTATTATTTGAATACATCAATAACATCAAATATAATAAACATCGAAAGGTATGTAGTATAATAGTAAAGAATTCGACTTTCTTTATTTAAAGCTCTTTGACATTTTATTCGATTCACATTTTTTCGAATAATACGATTCCGTTACTTCGATCAATTACCCTTCGAGTAATACAATAATATAATCAATTTTGCTATCGTACAATCGTTACTTATTAATACCTTCGTTTATAGAATTTCGATGATGGAAATTTACTTTTATTTATAGGATTTCGATTATAAAAACCCTAACCATTCAATTATATATACAATATTCAACTAAATTAATATATATTAACTTTTTCAATTAATAATTACGTTTTATTTGTTACGCTTTAACGTTACTTCGTTTCGACTAATCGGGTAGCGCCTGGTTAATACGCTACGCAAAGCGATTTGTATATATATATAATTCTTTTGTTTCGTAATTCTTTGTTTTATAGTTTATAATTCTAAATGTTAATCTTAATAGTGTTACGCTTCCGCTGCTCGGTTGGCATGGTAGACGTTCCGGTGCATGTATACGCTGTCACGGCTCACGTACTCGATTAGCGAGTATATGCTATGTATATATCCTGTTTATACGGTTCATATATATATAATAATCTTTTTCTTATAGTATAATCAAATAGTAATAAATTCTAAAAACTTTATTAACTTTGTTTTAAACAATTTTTTTACGATATAAATGTTATATTATTTACTATTTAAATATCAAATTGTTTTAACTATTTAATGATTATTTAAAAGAATATTTTTTTCGATAATACTTTTTTAAAAACGTTTTTAAACAATAAAATCGTTTATTTACAAAAAAAAATCAATACTAGATTTGATTTAACGATAATATATTCTTTATTATTTTCGAAAATCCTTTTACTTTTCTTTTCTCTTTAATATATTTCGTTCTTCTTTCAACAAATTTTATATTAATATTATTATATCTTTTGATTAAGCTATCGCAATAATAAGTTCTATATTTACATTATCAATTCCTCATTTTACTTTTAATCTTGCTTTTAAAATAACTATTCGAAATCAAAATTAAAAAAAAAAAAAAAAAAAAANAAATAGAAAACAATATCTCCTTTACAATCTATTTTTATTTCAAAGATTACTTTTTGCAACTTTACTTTGCATATCTTCGATTCTTAAGATCGCAAAAACGAATACATAATACAAAAGATTCTTTTTGCTTAAACTATAGAAATTGAACGATTATACAATAAAATTACATATAGCATTGCTTTTATTATTTCTCTTTTCAATCTTTTTTTTAAAACAATTCTTTTTTTTATTGAAATTGATCGATATTTTATTATAAAAAAACAATATCAATTTTGCAAAAGTTGTAAAAAAACTTTAAAGAAATTACAAATCGATAATTTTGATAGTTTTGCCCTTAGCTTTTCGTTTTCCGAATCTAATAATAATCGCCGCGCCAAAAATAATCGATCCTTTAAATAGAATCGCAAAATTCACTTTTGCTTTTTTGTTTGCAAATACAATTCTTTAAATCTTTTATATTCCCTTCACTTTACTCATTTGTATTATCTCAAAATAATTAATTTCATTAACAAATTGAACAATAATATAAAACTCCGAGCAAGTTTGTAAAGTATATTTATTTTTGAACATTTCAATCTATATATCAATACTTTCGATTTAAAGATAGCTCAATATATTTATATTATAAACTAAATAGAATTGAAAATCTAAAAGCATTTTTATACATTATATACGCAAATTATTTGTTTTATTAGTATAAAACTAGTACATTAATTAATTATAATTTATAATAATTTTGTAAAGATTAAATATATTTATATTTAATACAACTATTAAAAGATATTTAATAACTTTTTTATTCGATATAATCATTTCTTAGAATAGTATAAAACCTTCAAACTTTTAGCAATTCAAATCAAGATTATTAATAATATTCAATTGTTTAAGGATCTCGAAAACAAGATTTCTAATCATTTAGCTTGAGCTATAATTTTCTACAAAGATAGTTGTTTTACTACAAAAAAGCTAATCGATAAGCTAATCAAGATCGATAAAAATAAAATCTTTATATAAGAAAGAAATAAATATTACGCTTTTTAAAAGTTTACTCTTATTAAAAGATTATTAATTACAATATCGATTTATCTTTTTCAAACGAATAAAAACATTAATTATTTTAACATTGATGTAATTCAATATGCTTAATTCAAACCATTCTATTCGTTATATAACACCTCAGCGAAATATATTAGAATTTTTAAAAGTTTAATCCTTAAAGTTTTTATTTGGAATATTGTCTCTTTTTCTACTTTCAAAGCTTGCTTTCAAATATTATAAACAAGTTTCTACAAAATAAAAACGAATGTCCCTATTAACTTTGTTATCGTTGTTAATAGCAAACCATTAAAGATTTTTACGATATTGAAGATCATTTCGATCCCTAGATATACGTTAAAGATATTAAATCAATATATTAAATAAAAGATATCCGTTTAAAAACAAATGTTTAAGTAAAGATTTCTTTTTAAATATTATTAAAGATATGCGATTCCTCGATCTAATTAAACTAATGAGAAATCAAGCTATAACCCTATTTTGTATCCTTTTCAAAAACGAATATTTTTTCAAATCGAATACTTTCTTTGATTTTGAAACAAATGAATACGTTTTCATTGATATTATACTTCTTATTCTTTTATTTCTATTGTTTAAATCATATTATTATTCATTTAAAATTTCTATTAGTATTAAAGATTACAATAATATATAAAATTACGCTATTATTTATTATACTTTTTTTAATCTTTTAATTAATAATCGAAAACAATTATTTATTCTATTTCTTATTACAAATCTAGGTTTTTATAGCATTATATTAAGTAAATTATAGTTTTTAAAGTTGTAAACGAAGTTTGATTGCTTTAATCAATACTTTAAGTAATCTTTAAAACAATTATTTATATACTCTTTAAATTAAAACCTATTATTTTCGAAAAGTGATTTGAAACAAAAAAAGATCAATCGATTTGTATAACAAAATATTGATTAAAGAAATGATAAATTCGATATCTATTAACAACAACGAAACGTTTAGTTCAAATCTATTACTATATCTACGGTACAACCCTTCGATTTTATATTTGCAAAAAAACTCAACCCTTTTTTTCCTTTTTCTTTTTAACAAATATTCGAAAAAACTCTTTAACAATTGCTTAAAAAAGTTTATATTACAAAATTATAAAAACTTTACAAATCATTACTACATTTTCTATTTAACATTATTAATATTTATACTTTTATATTTGTACAATTTGAACTTTTGTATAAAAGATACAAATATAACGAATTCTTTATTATTATTCTCAACAATATCGAAGTTGTTGTATAAAAATATTAATAAAAAAAGAATCAAAAAAACTAGCTTTTAACCGTTATAAATATTTATTAATATACTAGATCTTAATTACATTTGAATAACGCTTTTATTATCGTTAATAAAAAACCTTTAATTTCTTCAATATATAAAGCTTTTCAAAAAGCCTTTTCTAAAACTAATTCGAATATACTATCACTTTATCAATCATATGATCACAAAATTATATTGAAAAATGAAAAGAAAAAAGCTTTAAAATATAGTTCATTTTATAAGATATCGTTAGAATAGTTAAAAATTGTTAAAGAATATCTAATTAATAATTTAACTAAAGGATTTATAAAACTTAATCAAATTCTTTATGCAATATTTGTTTTGTTCGTTCAAAAAGTTAATAATACATTTCGATTTTATATCGATTTCCGTTTGTTGAACTTTTTCATTTGCAAAAATCGATATTCTTTCCCTTTAATTAATAAAACGCTTATATGTTTTGTTGGTATAAAGATTTATATAAAGCTTAATATTCGTTAAACTTTTCATTGAATTAAAATGGATTTTACTTTTAAAGAATATATTATGTTCTATATACATTACGATTTTTACAAATATAAAATCGTATTATTTGATTTTACAAATAGTTTAACAATTTACCAAAAGTATATAAATAATATACTTTTCGATTATTTAAATATGTTTTGCATTGTTTATTTTGATGATATTTTAATCTACTTTAAGAACGAGAAAGATTATCAAATTCAAGTTAAACTAGTCCTGGTTCGATTCGAAATTGTTGGTTTTCAAATCGATTTTAAAAAATGCAAATTCAACATTAAATGTACTAAATATTTCGGATTTATTATTTTTATCGAAAATGTTGAAATTGATCCAAAGAAAATAAAAGTAATTAAAAATTAAATGTACTCTATTATTGTTAAAAAAATCCAATCGTTCCTTGGTTTTTGCAATTTTTATTATTATTTTATCAAAGATTATAATATTATAACCAAACTTTTAACAAAACTTATTAAAGTTAATACTTCGTTCTATTTTAACGATTTGTATTGTAATATATTCAACGTTTTGAAATAAAAGTTTATTTCTATTTCTTTGTTTTAATATTACAATTACAATCTTTTTTATATATTTAAAACCAACACTTCGAATAAAATAATCGCTAATATATTTTTTCAAAAGCATAGTAACAATTGGTTATTTATAATATATTTCTTCAAGATTATGATTCTTATTGAATTGAATTACAAGGTTTACAACAAAAAGATATTATCGATAATATATTCCTTTGATTACTAGAAATTAAAACTAATTAACTTTTCGCATTAAATTCGAATCTATATAAATTACAAAGCTTTGGAATACTTTATAACTATTAAAGCTTTAAACATTCGATAGATTTAATAAACCAAATTACTAATTAATTATAACTTTGTTATTATATATTGCTTTAATAAAGATAATCTCTTTATTAATGTTTTTATATATTACATTAATAAACTTAATATATAAAATTAAACAAAGAAAAAGAATCGCTTTTAGCAATTTATAAAGAACAATTAAATCGATATAAAGATTATATAGAATAATCTAAAGAAAAAAATCAACGATAATATATTGTTTATTATAAACCTAGCTTTTATTGCTTTTTACTTCAATATCGTTAATTGTATTTTCGATATTAATTGCTTTTTTAATAATTTATAAGCTTTATAAATCAAGGCATTCAAAAGCTATAAATATTTCATCTTCTAGAACAATCTATTATTATACAACGATCGCTTAGTAATACTCGATTCGAAAAACTTTTGTATATTTTTTATTTAAAAGGCCTATAATATTGAAAGAACTATGAACTCAAAGGAAGAACTTCGATTATATATACGTGGATAAAGTTGCTTTTCATATATTTGTAATTCAATATTATCACGGAGGATAGCTACGAATATATAATGAAGTGATATTAGAAAGAGATAAAGATATAGATATAAAACAATGATTATATTATTATCCTTCTCTCTAAATACAGGATCTATCTGTTCTTTATATACTATATACGCATGATTATATATAATCATATGTAATCATTGTATAACTTTATAATCATAAGGATCTATAGTACTACAAATTATGATATTATCGTATAACAGTAGTTACAGATTCAATTAGTTGATATGCTAAGCTCGGTTAATACTCTAGTACTTTTAACGCTAATAGATCGAAAGCGGTTAATATGCTTATACACTTTTGCATACATATACTTTAATATACTTAAGCATTTTAGCGTATATATGCTTTAATGGGCTCGGGCACTTTAGCGTACATATACTTTAATATACCTGTGCACCTACTATTGGAAGATCCAAGTAATACGTAAAAGCATAATGTTCAATAAACATATACTTCTCACGTACTTTACGCTCTTAGCGTAATACACCCTTTAGATCATATGCTGCATATATGATCTGTTTATAAAGCAAACAAAATAAATAAATCTACAATTATACATTATTTGTATAATCCTTTGTTAATGTAAATAAACAAATAGAAACTAATCTAATAATGTATATACAATTTCTTTGCGAATAGTGTAAAAGGGAAGAAGGTAAGGGGTGGAAACAATAACAAAAACAACAAAAAGAATGGCCTTCTGGGAGAGAGCAACACAACAAAAGGGGAGTAGGGGCTAGGGTTAGCTAGAACGGTTATGGACGACGAAGGAGGGAAGGACAATCAGGATGATCTAGATTATAATGGATATATATACAATCAAAAAAGGGGGTAATAAAAGAGATAAAACTTAATAAACAAAACATAATATAATGATCTAAAATACAAAGTAAAAGAAATATAAATACTCTTTATAAAAAGTAAAGTTATGTAAAGGTATTAAATCCGAATGATCGAAGCTATTCTACAATTTTATATTTTTTTTTATTTTATCTATTAATCGATCTCGATCAACCAAAAACAAAAAACAAAAGAAAACCGCGAAAACAAGTTCAATCAAGTCTATATATCAATAAGTAAACTAATACATCTATCTCGCTATACTAACAAAATGCTTTAACAAAATCCATCGATTCAATATTCTCTAATACCGATTACTATATTTTACAAATTCGCAAAATATCTTTTTGCAAATCCATCGCATTTCGAATTTATTATTTCGATTTTAAACATTTCAAGAATTTATAATCATTTGCTTTGCGTAGCAAGCGATTCTTTTAATATACAAAATAGTTTTGGTTTGCGAATGGATCGTTGTGATAATTTCTCTTTCTTAATGCGTTATCTCTTTTTCGAAAGTTCTGGATCTCCATTATTTTTAAAGAATCTATTTTGAAAACTATAAATATTGGGGCTTAAAGAATGTAAATAATTAAACTCTTAGTCATTGAGGGTAAAATAGGAAAAAGCAATGAATTCTTTATTTATAAAAAGATCGATATTTAATTCTGATATATAAACTATTATTAAATAACCAAAAAATAAATGTTTTCCATATATTTTCTTTTATTTTTCTATTTCTTTGAAAATCTATACAAAAAGGGTTAAGATATTCTTTTTCGATTTTTTATATTATAAGTTAAATTGCTTTTTCGATTTCTATAACAATTTTAAAGCGTTTTTTTTTATTAATATATTATCCTAAAACAAAATTCCTATAAATGTTTATTCGATAGAATATATAAAAAGTATGCGAATATCTATTGGAAAATTAAATATTATAAATCTTTCTTTTTTCGATATATTTTTATTAAAGATTAGTATTAAATTATGGTGTAATTTGAGTATCATTGAATATAATATATTATTTTCAAGAAAAGGCAAAAATTGATTATTATTGTTATACATTACAACTATATAAAGAATTATAAAAGTATATAAAGACTTAGTGCTTATAGCAATTATACCAATTTTAACAATTGTTCTTGGGGCTAATATATTTATTGGATTTGTAATAACTTTTTAATTCAACTTCATATTCTTTTTTATAGCTTTGTAATCTTTGAAGTTAATCTTGGATAATAATGATTATTATTCTCTAATATCAAATAGCGAAGCTTTGAAGAAAGCTTTAATTAATTCAATCAATTAAGAAATATTAACTTTTTTTGTTAGAATAAAAAAAGAATGGGTTTGATACTCAATTTTATAATTATTATAAAAAACAAAAGATATAACTATGTTATACAAACTACGCTTTTTCTTTAAACTAAAAATATCCAAAATATTACTATATATAAACAAATAATTAGAATTTCTAATCGAAGTATATTTTATTATAAGGAAAGGAATTATTAACAAATAATACTTCTTATTAAGTTTTTGCAAAATTGTTTTTTGCCAAAAAGCCAAGTTAATGCGCACAATTTGTTACATTGGAAAAAAGTAAATTGTATATAGAAAGCTATAATTCTTTCTTTTTTAGCGATAATAGTATTAATATATTTTAATCAAAATTTGAATGTTATTTTTGATCGAATCATTAAGAATGTGTCACGAGTAAACTGTTACGATGTTATACCACTGCGTACATATACCTAGTATATATACTCAATTAGCCATATATTCGATATGGCGCGTTATTTTGGCATAACAATTATAAGCCCGGTTAACGCACTAGTATAATACTCGATTTGAGTTTGCTCATCCTAAGGATTTTTGAGTAATCCACTCCGGTACCTTTATTAGTGGATTAGCTGTATTAGCTTACGAATGAGATTCGATCCATTAGACCCTATTTTGGAGTTTCATTCTCCATTTGGATATGTATTTACTCGGCTAATCAGCCAATTGCTACGTTCCTTTCTATAAGGCATTTCTATAGGGTAATTAAGATCCTTGCCTTGAACGTTAGCAATCTTGGGGGTGTGTTACAAGTAAACTGTTACGGTGTTATACCGCTGCGTACATATACCTAGTATATATACTCAATTAGCCATATGTTCGATATAGCGCGTCATTTTGGCATGATAGAATGTTTAATATCGAAATCAAAATTCAAGCAAATCTTATTAATAGCGGTTTTTTATAAATGTTCAAATATATAAAAAAATTTATTATATTAAAAGAAAGTTTTTGAAAAGCTAATAAACCAAAAGTTTGTTGATATCGAGCTTTTTTCGTAATAGTATAAGATTTAAATCAATTATAAAACTCTTCAAAAACATATATTTTATCGATTATATTTTTCTTTATATAAACTTTCGTTAATTTGCTATTTAGCTCTTTTACTTTGTAATAAACAATTTTTAAGCCAAAGATATTTGCTAATTGTTAAATATAATATAAATATATATTTGGCGGATAGTGAATAATCAATTTAACTATTTAATATTATTCAATTCGTTTAACGATATATTCTTTTAATAAAGCTTGAAATTATATAAAATTGTTATCGATAATTACGAAGGAATATTTATATACTTTAAGGATAATATATTTATTGATCTTTTAATATTTAATAATATAATTACCAAGCTTAATAAAAGTTTAATAATAAATTATTATAATGTTTATTAAATTTACTTTATAGTCAATTTTTTTGGCCGGAATATTAATGCTCAAATGTTTTCAAATTATTATATTATAATTTGTTAATTTAATAGGAATATCCAAATCCATATTCTCAATCTCGAATATAAATATAAATCGAAAAAGCGTTTTCAATTGATATTGTTTATCATCAATATTTAATAAACTATACTTATTATAAAAAAGGTTTAAATCTTTGGTTTCTTTATCAATCCATTCCATTTTAGCCTTTTTCTTCAATATAATTAAAATAATTTCTTTAAACTCAAAAAGTATAACTCATCAATCAATACAACGTTTTTGTTTTTATACTTCTAACAATCGATGCATTAGTTTACTATTAATATTATCGATTATATTTATTGATTCAAAAGTCTTAACAATGATATATAAATCTTTAATAAACCAAAAACTTTATTTGAAAATAAACAATAAAGTTAAAAATTTGCTAATAAGAAATTTTGTTTAATAATCCATAATATTATCTAAATATTCTTTATATTTATATTGAGTATTCTTTATCTTTTTAATAATAATAATATTATTTTTCAAATATTCTTTTTAAAAGATATTAACAATAAGCTATACTTTATTTTGTATTATATCGATCATCGATTTATTTATAACTTTTTCAAACTTATATTGCAAAATTAATACGAAATGATTAAAGAAAGTATATGCGTTATATTATAATTCAACAAATCGATTTCTGCATTACTTCAAAATCTGCAAAGAGTGATTGAATTTCTCTATATACTGTAAAAGGGAAGAAGGTGAGGGGTGGAAACAATAATCAAAAATAACAAAAAGAATGGTTTTTTGGGAGAGAGCAATACAATAAAAAGGGAGTAAGGGCTAGGGTCAACTAAAACAGTTATGGACAATAAAGGAGAGAAGGACAATCAGGATGATTTAGATCATAATGAACATATACATAATCAAAAAAAAGAATAATAAAGAAAATAAAACTTAATAAACAAAATATAATATAATAATTTAAAATACAGAATAAAAAAAGTATAAATACTTTTTATAAAAGGCGAAGTTATATGAAAGTATTAAATCCAAATGGTCGGAGTTATTTTGCAGTTTTACATTCCTTTCTACTCTATCTATTGATCAATCTTGATTAACTAAGAACAAAAACAAAAGAAAACCGCAAAAACAAGCTTAACCAAATCCGTATACCAACAAATAAACTAATACACTCATCCCGCTATATCAATAAAATGTTTTAACAAAATCCATCGATCCAATATCCTTCAATACCAGCTTTTATACTTTACGAATTCGCAAAATATCTTTATGCAAATCTATTGCACCTCAAATCCATTATTTCGATTTTAAATACTTCGAAAACCTACAATTACTTGCTTTACATAGTAAGCGATTTCTTTAATGCGTGAGATGGTCTTGGTTTACAAATGGATTGTTGTAATAAAATCTTTTTTTTAATGTGTTATTTCTTTTTCGAAAATCCTGGATTTTCATCATCTTCAAAGGATTTGTTTTAAAAATTATGGATGCTAGGGTTTAGAGAGCGTAAACAATCAAACTTTTAACTATTGAAAATAAAATAAAAAAAAGCAATAAATTTTTTACTCATAAAAAGATCGATATTTAGTTTTGATACATAAACTACTACTAAACAACCAAAAAATAAGTATCTTTTATATATTCTTTCCCATCTCTTCACTTTCTTGAAAGTTTATACAAAGAAAACTAAAGTATTCTTCTTCAATTTTTTGTACTACAAATTAAACTACTCTTTCGGTTTCTATAACAATTTCAAAGTGCTTTTTTTTATTAATATATTATCCCAAAACAAAATTCCTACAAATATTTGCTTGATAAAATGCGCAAAAAGTACGCAAACATTCACCGAAAAGTTAAATATTACAAATCTTCTTTTCTTCGATATATTCTCATTGAAGATTGACATTAAATCACAATATGATTTGAATATCGCTGGATATGATATACCATTTTCAAAAAAAAGCAAAAATTGATTGTTATCATTATATATTACAATTGTATAAAGAATTATAGAAGTATATAAAGGCTTAATGCCTATAGTAATTGTATCAATCTTAATAATTACTCCCAAGACCAATATATCTACTGGATCTATAATAACTTTCTAATTTAACTCTATATTCTTTCTTACAATCTTGTAATTCTTAAAATTAATTTTGGATAATAATGATTGCTATTCTTCAACATTAAATAGTAAAGCTTTAGGGAAAGCTTTAATTGATTTAATCAATTAAGAAATATTAACTTTTTTCGTTAAAATAAAAAAGGAACGGATTTAATACTCGATTTTATAATTGTTATGAAAAACAAAGGATATAATTGCGCCATATAAACTACACTTCTTTTTCAAGCCAAAAATGTTCAAAGTATTACTATATACAAATAAATAATTAGAATTTCTAATTGAAGTATATTTTATTATAAGGAAAAGAATTGTTAATAAGCGATACTCTCTATCAAATTTTTGTAAAGCTGTTTTTCGCTAAAAAGTTAAGTTAGCGCGCACAATTTGTTATATTGAAGAAAAATAAGCTATATATAGAAAACTATAATCCTTTTCTTTCCAATAATAATAATATTAATATATTTTAATCAAAGTTCAAATATTATTCTTAATCGAATTGTTGAGAATGTTTGGTATTGAAGCTAAAATCCAAGCAAATCTTATCAACAACAATACCCCACAAACGTTTAAACATATAAAAAAATCTATCTCATCAAAAAAAAGCTTTTGAAAAGTTAATAAACCAAAAGTTTGTTAATATCAAATTTTTTTTGTAATAATATAAAGTTTGAATTAACTATAAAACTTTTTAGAAATACATATCTTATCAATTATATTTTTTTTTGCATAAACTTTTGTTAACCTGCTATTCAACTCCTTCACTTTGTAACGAATAGTTTCTAAACTAAAGATATTTGCCAATTGTTAAATATAATATAAATATATATTTAGCGAATAACGAACAATCAATTTGGCCATTTAATACTACCCGATTTGCTTAACAATATATTCTTCTAACAAAGTTTGAAACTATACAAGATTGTTATCAATAGTTACAAAAGGATATTTGTATACTTTAAAAGTAACATATTTATCGATTTTTTGATATTCAACAATATAATTGCTAAACTTAGCAAAAATTCGATAATAAATTATTATAACGTCCATCAAGTTTACTTTGCAATTAACTTTTTTAACCGAAATATTAATACTTAAATATTCCCAAACCATTATATTATGATTTGTTAACTCAATAGAAACATTCAAATTCATATTCTCAATCTCAAATACAAATATAAATCAAAAAAGCATCTTCAACCAGTATTGTTTATTATTAACATCTAATAGATTATACTCATTATAAAGAAAACCCAAATCTTTAGTTTTTTCATTAATCTATTCCATTTTAGCCTTTTTCTTCAATATAACTAGAATAATTTTTTTAAACTCAAAAAGTATAACCTATTAATTAATGCAATATCCTTATCTTTATGCTTTTAACAACCGATACATTAGTTTACCATTAATATTATCGATTATATTTGTAAATCAGAAAGTTTTAATAATGGTACGTAGATCTTCAACAAATCGAAAACCTTATTTGAAGATAAACAATAAAGCTAAAAATCTACTAATAGGAAATCTTGTTTAATAGTTTATAATATTGCTCAAATATCTTTTACATTTACGTTGAATATCCTTTACCTTTCTAATAACAATTATATTATCCTTTAAATAATCTTTTTGAAAAATATTAATAATAAACTATACTTTATCTCGAATTATATTGATTATCAATTCATTTATAACTTTTTTAAATTCATATTACAAAATCAATACAAAATGATTAAAGGAAGTGTATGCGCTATATTGCAATTCAATAAATCGATTTTTGCATTATTTTAGAATTTGCAAAAAGTAATTGAATTTTTCTGTATGCTATATTTTAACAATGATTAAGGAATTGCAAATCGTTAATCGGCTTTATTGCGTTCAATCTCTTCAATTAGCGAAGATTTTGGTTTATCCATTATAAAAAACAAAGGGTATAACAAAAATAAGAAATTGTAATATTAAAGAGCAAAAGGATATAGAAGATCTAGTATGAAAGCGTAAAGAATCTTATAGAGAAAATGAGATTTATAAGTACAAAAGAAGCAAAAGAATCAGTGTTGAAGTTGAAGAATTGTAAAGTTGTTGATACAAAAGGGTGTAAAGATTGAGGTATAGTATATGAAAAAGGTTATTGTTGAAGGAAAAGATTAAAAAGAAGGGGAAAAGAAGGTATTGATATAATAAGGAAACAAATTAAACAAGGACAATATATAATACAAACAATCAACAAAGAAAAATAAATAATCTAATATAAACAAAAAGAAATAGAAATCATTTTATCAATAAAATAATTGCTTTATTTATTAGTAAATGATATTGTTTTTGATAACAAATAATTTATTTATTTGAAATGAAATAACAAATCACAAATAGCTTTGGACAATAATCTCGAAGGATTTGGCTAATTCATCAAACGACAATATTGAAGATTTGGTTAATCTATTGAACGATAATATAGGCTAATATCCTTAATAAAATTGAACTTTAAAATTGAGGTTTTGCATTAAATTCGAGAAATTCAAGATTTTGTTTATATAGATCCTAATTTGCGAAAAGGAATTTCGACAATTAAATTAAATTAGCGAAACAATTAACTTCTTTCAAATATTGGATTATTGTTCATTAACTAATTCATACTTTTCAAAGTTTATTTAATAAATTTTTTAAACAAAAGAACTAAAGCTTTCAAAAAATCTTTAATTTTCAAATTATTATTTTTAACTTTGTCCGGTTCTATTAAAACAATTATATTATTATATTGAATAAACTTTTTGAATCTATTGTTTATATAAATTCTATATAAACAAGTTTTATTCAATTTTTTCAAAATATAAATGCTTTTGTTTATATTTACTTTTGTTATTCAATAAGATTCAAATTATCGATATATAAGTTTTTGCTTTTTTAATATATTGATTTTGTTTAATAGATTATTATATAAAACTATATCGTTTTGTTTAATATTCTTTTCCGTTATATTATAATCTTTATCAAAACGTTTTTTTTTATTGAATCGATAACGTTTTTTGTATAATATAGTTTTTCGAATATTTTTATCCTTTATTTCAAATTGGTGTATACAAACAATTAATAAATCGGATCTTGTCTTCACAATATCCTAATTTAAAACTTTCTATATATAATATTTGGTTTTGATTAATAGAATAAAATATTGATTATAAATTATATAAAAAAGAGTAAAGTTAATAAGTTTATAAATAGTAACCTTATTAGCTATTAAAATAGCGTTTAGATACTAAAACCATTTTTCTTTCTTTTTCATTGTTTTAGCTAAATTATTCTTTAATAATTAATATTTATATTCCATTGCTCCGTTTGTTTTTAAATTGTATATTAAAATCTGGATTTTGTTGATTCTGTATTTTACTGCAAAATATTCTATATAATTTTTGTTTTTAAGTCTTTTATTCATAATGACTTTTCCAAATATATTATATTAATAAACAATATTCCAAAGAAACAATACGATATTTTTTGAATTAGTAATGTATAAAAGTTTTGCTTTAATTCATTTAGAAAAATTATTATATAGAACCATCAAATATTTATAGCTATTGTTAGTAGGTATATAGATGATATTTAGATCATATTTGATTTAATATATATTAATCCAAATCGAGTATAACAACTCTTCTTTAAAATCTAATTTACGAAATTAATAATTAGAACAAACTTTAATAAACGCTTTAATTTTTTGAAATATATTTGTTTAATAATATAATTAATAAATTTTATTGAATATATTTTTTACTTTTTTATAATTATATGCATTATACAAATAAAAGATCAATTTTAAGCGTTTATTCTTGTCATTGATGATTCGTTAGTAAAGTATATTCTTTGATTTATTCTTAAATAAACATTTATTTCGTACATTGAATCCCAAAGCTTTTTTTTTAAACTTTTCAAAGTTTAATATTGTTATGCTTATTGGCTTCTATAAAGTTAACAAATAAAAGACAATTTTCCGATTATTTTCCAAATACTCGTTGCGTAATATAATATTTTACAAATTTGTAAAGTTTCGCAAATCATTTATTATCATAATATTATTGAGTTTTTCGGCGATTCAATCATTAATATCTATTTCATCTTCAAAAAGATCAAAAGAACTTTAAGGTCGTTTTAATAATCCGTTGATAATAATATATAATGCTTCTTTAATATATCGAATCTTAAAATCGAACAATTGAATCTAAGCGATCCATTTTGTAATCAAAGCTTCAGATAAATCAATAGCAATATAATTGAATTATATAATCAAAACTTTAGTATCAATTTCGAGAATAAAATGTATATCGTAAAGATCAAATCTAAATTTTTATAAAGCTTTCAAAATATTACGATATTCTCTTTTAATTGTATTGTAGTTTTTTTTAATAATATTCTATATTCTATTTTCAAAACAAGCCATCGTTCTTTTTCTATTAAACATTTAATTTAAATAAACGCTTTATCCCTTAAAACTAATATCAATATTGCAAACAATTTCATTAACCTTTTTTGAATTATTATATCGCAAAAATATAAAAACAAAAATATAGATTAAAGTATATTTTAGAGAATCCATAACAAATTGTTTTAACTCTATCCAAATAAACTTTGTATTTTTCTTTAATAATCGATACAAAGGATCTACTTTCTTAACGAAATTCTTCATTCAAATCCGAAAGAAAACACAAATTCTAAGAAATATCCGAATATCATATTTATTAAGTAGTATAAGCCAATCAACAATTTTTTGGATTTTTGTATTTGCAAAAGTTTGTTTATCAACGTTATAAACGTAACTAACAATTTGGATTTTATTTATACATCATTTTGATTTAGCTTCAATTAAACAATTTGCTTTTTTTAATTGTTTAAGTGTTTTGTTAATGGATTAAATATACTCGAGAATAAAACGTTTAATTTCATTTTCGACTTTTTTTATATTATAATTATTTAATGAATTTTTAATCCCAATATTATCTAAAAACGACAATACTATAATTAGCAAAAGATTGTTCAAAATTTTTAAAACAATTTTGCAAAACTAAGCCATCAAATTTGTTGCTTCTTATAGAAAAGTTGTTTATTGTAATAAGCTAAACAAAGTTTGAAATGCAATTATATCCCTACTTTCTTTTGCCAAAAGAATTTAATTATAACCAAAAAAGAAATCGATCAAAGAAACAATTATACACTCTGCAAAATTTTTAACGAAAGTATTTACATTAAATGAAAGATTAATATCCCGGATTATAATCTTATTCAATTCGATAATAATATTAATAATTCTATAAATACTAAAGGTTTTTTTTTTAACCAAAAACTATGGATTCCTATATAGTTTTTTGTAATACTCAAATATTCTTTAATCAATGCGATTTTAAAGCATTTTAAAGATTATCTATACCAAAACTTTTGAAATCGGGAAACCTATTGTTTACTATACTATATGCGAAACTGTATTAATCTTTTGAGAAAGCGTAACATCAAATTGCACTTTGCTAATATAAATTCAATCAAATGTTAAAGTATTTTTATGATTTAAAAGATATAATAACAATAAATCTCTTTTTTGTTCAATAAGTATATCTTTATACTTGATTTTCTTTATATGTTTAAAAATCAATCGATATTCTTTAAGCTTATTATTAAATTTTAATATTAAATACTTTTTTTATTTACTAATAGGTTCTTAACAAAAGAATATTTTCTTGTAATATTTAAACCAATTTATCAATTCTTTAGGACCTTTTTCATTTATATTCGTAGGAATATTGAATAATCGAACTTTGTTGACTTTGTTCTTATACAAAGTATTAATAAGAAATAGAAGATCTTTTCGGAAATCCTTTATCAATACTTTAATTATTAAATATACAAATTGTATAATAATTCGATAATATTTATAAATAAATTTATTATTATTTTTGAAAGTGATCAAATGTTCAATATATTTTAATTTATTAATGTATAAATCTTGCGGATTTGAAAATAGAATATGGTTTTCGATTAGTTTTAGATAAATCAATACTTCTTTTAACCATTCCCAAAGTTTTGAGTTTAACAATTTGTAATATTCGTTAAATGTCATTTATTTCTTCAAAAGTTCTATTTTTCGAGGAGGATTTAATATAAGATTATTGATATATTATTCGTTGAATATGCCGGAATTTAGTTTTCTTTATTAATATCGAAGAAATATTTATTATAAGCCATTTGCAACATTTAATCATTATATTAAACATTTGCATAATATTCATTATCGTTATCAATAATCGTAATGTACTATAAACCATATTGGTAATTAAATATGATTTCGTTTGCAATAAACTATAGTATACCCAATAAAAACTTGTTTCGAATATTTTTTATTATATAAATATTGATTATATTCATGATTTCATTGAGAAAAACTTTAACATTTCTATATATGCCTATGAGTTTCGATTTAACCATATCAATGCTTATAATACTTATATTCACCGGGCTTATCGAAAAGTTCAAAACTATATATAGTTTATTATTCATTATATTGATAATAAAACCATTATCAAGAATTGCTTCGATTGAGTTTTGATCGTTTAATAGAATTTTAACTACTAATAGCTTTTTATAATTTTAATCCATCTTCGAAAAATATATAATTTGATTGTACACTTTTTTTTGGTAGTTTAATAAAGCAATAGAAATTGCGTTTATTTGTATTAAAGGGTTATATTCAAATATATTACAATAATTGATTTATATTTTAGTAGATTTTCGGTCTTGAGCTATAGTAATATAGGATTCCAAAGTAGTAAACGATATATTATTAATAGCTTCGAGAAATTCTAATATTAATATTTTGGATCTTGATGAATTATTAATTTTAATCAATCATTTCTTTCAAAGTTCGGGTATTGTTTTAAATAGGAAACCGATAGAAATGAAAACTTCAGTTCCAAGGATCAAATGTTCAGTTTGCTTAATTATATTATAATCGTTGATTATGATCAAAAGAATAAATTTTCTTTTTAGCTTTTTAGAAACAACTTTCTTAATAATAATCGATGGATCCATTTTTGCAAAGTCTTAATTATTCGAAAATGTATCATTTATTATAGAATCCAGAGTATTGAATGGAAAAGACTTAATCGCTTAAACTTTCGCAAAAATAAAAATAGTAAGTTTTGAGATTATATCTTTGGGTTTTCGCTTTAAAATGGAAATGATCTTTCTTGTTTTGTCTTTATTGATATATTATTCAAATTATAGTATAATAAACTTAAACTAAATAACAACATTAATATATTCCAAAATAAAACCATTTGAATGAAAAGTAAAGAATAAAACCAAATTAACATTATTAAAAAAATGAATACCATTATTAACAATTTTAATAATATTAATATATTCAATCGATTCTAAATTTAAATTGTTCTCTTTATTCCATTCATTTATTTTTATATTGGCCGCTACAAAATATATCAAAGGATTTATATTCTTATTATAAAAGATTTGAAATGGTTTTGCTTGATTTTGATTCTTCTTTCAATATATAACACCGAATTTATCGAAAGTGATTCATTCTTTTATATAATGCTTTTTGAAAATTGGATAATCTTTCTTTATAATATAGCTTTTGTTTCTAGATTACACATTTTAATAATAAAAGCAAGATTTGTTATAAGTTACATTAACCTTTGTTGTTTCATTATTATTAAAAACTTTAATAGAGCTAGAAAAAGCTATAGACTTTCTTACAATAATAGATTTGATTAGGGGTATAATGCTTTTAGCAACGAATATTTTGAATGTTTTGGTTAACGAATTTATTTTATTATCATAATCTTTGAAAGATATAGATTTCTTTTTCTTAGGTTTTTCTATAACCTTTATAATAATATTAATTATCTCAACATTAATTTTCCTTAATCAAGCTTTTTTTTCAAAATCTTTATTATAGTCTAACAAATCCGTATACTTTATATAAACCATATAGATCAAAGTTTAAACCAAAATATAACGTTCTTTCAATAAACTATCAATCTTATTAGCAAACTTCAATCTTAATTGAATGCTTAAGTTTTCCAAAAACAAAAAAGCAATGGTTTCAATAGTAATCTTTTTCTCCGCTATAAACTGAGTTGCAATAAGATTATAGTTTCGGCTATAAATCAATATATTTTCAAAGTTATACTTTTCTTTTGTATTATATTTAAATACTAAAGTTTGCAAATAGTTTTGATTATACTTTAATTGAAAGATATCTCATATAGTATACTCTGTTAAAAAAATAGGTTTAAAAGTTTTTTTCCAATTTTAATCAAATGATTTGTATTTATTCATAACCTTTATACCAAATCGAAAATCATACTTTATCTACTTGGGAATTCGATAACGAAACTTTTTTTTAATCATATTATACTCTTGTTTAAGATTCTTCATAGCTTTATATTATTTTGTTGTATTAATACTATCGAACTATAACATTCCTTTTTTCTTTATAAATAGCAAACTTCTTTTATTAAACTTTACGAAAACCCTGATAAACTTTTTAATATTATTTTTATTAAGTATAAAAGCATCTTTATTTTGCTCAAAGTTTTCTTCAAAATCGAACTTAATTTCAAAAAGAACAATGATTTTAAGCTTTGTTTTTGCAAATTGTTTGCCTTTAGCATTATAGCGTTTGCCTTTATAAAGCTTTGGTTTGTTAAAAAAGCTAGATTATTTGTTACTAATAAACCTATCAATTTTTTCAACTTTAGGATCTTTAAAAGCCATTATATTAAATATAGATGCATTGAGATTATTAATAGGTTTAAAAAACATAATTAATTAACGAAATATTGTAACTTAAACAATTAAATTATATAAAGTGTAAATGTAATATAATTAAAATATAAATTTTTCGATAATATAAATAAAATAATGAAAGAGTAATAAGAATAATATAAACAAAAAAAAAAACAAATCTTTAATAATGAATAAAGGATTTTGATAATAACAAAATCCTTGTTCACTTTGATATTGATATTTTACGAATTTGCAAAATATCGTTATACGTATTTATCAACATTGAAATGTAGTATATCGATCGCAATTTGATTTATATAAATCAATCAAAACAATGTTAAATCAATTAGATAAACAATTAAAATATATTTAGATCCTTCCCGAAGATTTAGTATTTGCTATACCCAAACCTAAAATAAAATTTTTATGATTACGCTGAAATTCATTGTTGCTTATTGTCTTACAAAATCCATTTATTTTATATATTAATCCTTAGCATTTTAATTACAAGTACTTAATTGAGTCAAAACATAATTAAATCGATTTAATAGTTATTTTAAGTTCCGATAAGTTGTACTCTTCCTTCTCCAATTTAATTTTTAAATTTAAAAATGCAAAACTATTAAAGACTTTTTAGTATTAGCAACAAAGATTATATAAATAATATATATTGAATTTTTCGGGCTATAAACTATAAAATAAGTTTGGTATATAATTTATAAATCAAATCGCCGAATAAAAAAAACTATTGTTTTTAGTAATAATTATTAATCCTATAATTATTTCGCATTATTGTTTGATTTGTAATATAAACGTTATCAAATCTTATCTTTATTGTTGTTATATTTAAATAATCGATATTGAACAAAAATACAATTATTTGCAATTTAGATTCCTTTTTTTCAAAATATAATTCATTCTGCTGTTTTTGCTTCCTTTTTATTCTTATTGAAAAATACAATTCTGTACCATTTTCGTTTATAGTTTCTTTATCAACTTTTCCAATACTTTGAATTCTTTATAAAGTACTTCAATATATCGAAAAGAACTTAAAATTGTATATTGTTTTCATAAATAATTAATTTTGAATAAACTTTTATTTTTGTATAAATCATTAATATAAAAAGGAAAAAAATAAAAAGTAAAAATAATAATCAAAAACAACAAAAAGAATGGTTTTTTAAAAAAGAGCAATATAACAAAAAAGGAATAAAAGCTAAAGTTAACTAGAATAATCATGAATAATAAAGAAGAGAAGAATAATCAAGATGATTTAGATTATAATGAACATATATATAATCAAGAAAAGAGATAATAAAGGAGATAAAACTTAATAAATAAAATATAACATAATGATTTAAAATACAAAGTAAAAGGAGTATAAATACTCCTTATAAGAGGCGAGGTCATGTAAGGGTGTTAGGTCCGAATGGTCGGAGCCATTCTACAGTCTTACAATACTATACTTTAACAATGATTAAAGGGGTTACAAATCGTTAATTGGTTTTATTATGTTTAATCTCTTTAATTAATAAAGATTTTAGTTTATTTATTGTAAAAAACAAAAGATATAACAAAAATGAGAAATTGTAATATTAAAGTGTTATGCCAAAATGACGCGCCATATCGAACATATGGCTAATTGGGTATATATACTAGGTATATGTCCACACAGCGGTATAACATCGTAACAGTTTACTCGTAACACACCCTTAAGATTGCTATGTATTGATAGAATCTAGTAATCTTCATTTTACTAGCCTGAAAAGGTCGATATAGCGGGAAGTAGAATCGCACAATTGATTCAAAGTGGAGTAGTCCATGTGGAGCTCCAAATGGGGTCTAGTGGATCGAATTTCATTCGTAAGCTAATGCAGCTGATCCACTAATAAAGGTGCCGGAGTGGATTCCTCAAAAATCCTTGAAAAATGAGCAAACTCGAATCGAGTATTATACCAATGCGCTAACCGGGCTCATAACTGTCACGGAGGATAGCTACGAATATATAAGAGGATATCTAAAAGGGATAAAGGTATAGGTATAAAACAATGATTGTATTGTTATTTATTCTTCTAAATACAAAATCCATCCACTTCTTATATATTATATATAAATGATTATACGTGATAACACGTAATCATTATATAGCTTTGTAATTATAAGGATCTATAATACTCTAATCTATAATATCGATATAGATCATTGTATATTTGTATACAAAGTTTGGATCCTTATAGAACAACGCGTAATGTTGTTTTTAGCTCTATAGATAAAAGAGTAATTAGTATTTTTGTATATCTATTAGAGTAAAAGCTAAAAGCTTTCGATAATTCTAATTCCGGTAATCCCAAAGAGGTTAGTAAGCTTATGCATCTATTGTTGAAAGATCTTTAAAAGCGTTGTGTTTAGCAAATATATGCTTCGATAAAGTATATGCTTTAACAAGCATATATGTATTACGCATTTAGCGTGATACACTTTTCAGATTATATGCGCAATATATGATTTGATTACAATGTAAACAAAATAAGTGAATCTACAATTATGTATTATTCGCGTAATCCTTTATTAATGTAAATAAACAAACGGAAATTAATTTAATAATGTATATGCAATTTCTTTACAAGTAATTATATAAATAAGTAATTCTATATAATTCCATGGATTCTTGGATTATCGATCCTATAAGTGGTAATAATTATGATTAAAAACATTCATTATATATTTGTTGTGTTTAATCGTTTTGTAGCGTATTGTTGTTTTGTTGTGATTTCCATTGTTCGGCTATATAATAATAGCTTTGATCCTTTAATCCTTTGATTCTTCAAGCTATCAACAACAACAATAGCAACAATAACAACAATATCAATAATAACAATATTAACAATATCAATATCAATATGCTTTGTTATATTTGCAACTTTTAAATCAAGAATCTTTTCCGCGCTTGAGAAGCTTTAATTGCTTCCCGCCGCTGCATCTCTTTTCCCCTTTCTCTTTCTTCTTTTGCTTTTGTTACTTCTTTTACTCTTTCTTCTTTTTTTGCTTTTTCTTTTTCTTTTGATTTTTTTGAATTGTTTTTAAGATACCTCCTCTGCACCCCCGTTCCTCTTTTTTATTGCTTTTATTATTGCTTTTTGCTTTTTTGTTCTCTCTTTCTCTACTTCTTCGATTCCTTCCCCTTCCAACCCTTCCAAACTGATTTCTCTAACAAAAATAACGATAAAGATAAGGATAAGGATTAAAGTAAAGATAAGAATAAAGATTCCTTGCTTTATTGAAAAGTAAATATTATAATCATTTTAGCAATATATCATTTATATTTTACAAGATTTTAGTAGGGATTTTGGTTTTAACCTTTCAAAGATTGAATATAATAATGAGTTAAGTAATAAAGGGTTTAAAGTAATATCTTTTATTTTTATTACTTTTTTTACAATGGCTTTTTGTATCTTTGTTAAAAAAACTTGATTTAAAAAACCAAAGAATTCTTATTTGTGTGTATAATGTATAAAATCGCTAATTGTTAAGCAAAAAAATAGGATTTGCTATAAAAACATAAATTCCCAAAAAGTTTGATATTATTAATGCTTTATATATATGTATCGGCTTTTGCTAGTATATTTATATATTATAATAAATGATTTCTTGACCGCAAAGATTAATAACAACGAAAAAATATAATATTCTTTTTTCGCTTTATATTATAATTGTTAATTATATAATTTTAAAAAGTAAAGCGTTTTCGGATTGCTTTTTGAAATGTTCTAAAGTACATCAATCCTTAAATGGTTTCGAAGTTAATATAGAATATGTTTACATTGAAAGCGGATTCCTTTGAAAACGAATATGCTTCGAAGAACTACTTTGCAGCGACAAAGATGAAGAGGAAAAGGAAGGAAAGGAAGATGGGTGGTGGTGATAGTAAGATTGCTCGAAGATGAACTTTCTTTAGGGTAAAGGTAGAGAATAGAGATTGAAGTAATAAAGTATAAGGGGAATACTATAATAATATTAATTTTGTTTAAATACTACATAATTATCGATCATTCGATAACCTTTATAATTCGATCCTTAGCATTTTGCATATTGATTAGTTTAACAAAATATTCAAACTTTTGTTTAATAAGATTTTTAGTAAGCTCATTTGTTAATATATTAGCAATTAGTAAATACATAATCAGAAATCGCTTATTAACGTATTTTTAACAAAGCTATATATTCTAAATATCTATATGTTTAAGTTTAATAAAGATTTTTTCATTCTTATCAATTATTAATCGAATTGTTTAAGTATTATCGCAAAAGATATTAATAGACTTCTTTACTAGTACTTTAATCTTTTTTAGAAATTTTAATATTGCCATTGCTTTTTTGGTTGATCTTTTTATACCTAAAAGTTTTGCCTTTATAATCGAAGTAGTAATTGTATCTTGTTTTATAGCTTTTTATATAATAGCATCACTATACAACATAATTACATAGCTTTGAAAAGATCTTTATATAATTATATTATTTGCAAAGAAAGCATTTGAAAAGATTATTATCTAAAAGATATAATCGTCTTCGTAACAGATAAAAAAGTATCAAAATTCGTATAAATATACAATATAGTGATTTGCTATTATAAAGTGATCCTTTAAAAAATTAATGCTATATTCGCTTAGTTTAGAAAAAAGAAAAGCTAAATTGGCTCTAATTGTTATAGCCGAATATAGGATTGATCCAACTTTTTCTTAATATTCCTTTACTTTTGAAAGAGAAACTATATCCTTATTCTTCTCGAATACTATAATTAGAAATAATATAGTTGCTTTTCCTTTTATAAAACCAAATTTGCAAACGATCTTGTTGATATAAATATCGTATATTAACTACAATTTTTTAAATTATCGATTTCTAATGATTTGAATCCCTAGAAACTATTAAATATCGCCAAAATCTCTAAACTTATATCTAGCCTTGATTCTATTAACTATTTGATTCTTTTAATATTCATACTTTTTATAATAGATCATTTGAATATCATTAATAAAGAATAAAATAAATATATAAAAATCAAGAAATATAAAGATACAAAACTTTTTTTTACACTTTACCATTTTCAAATTGATAAATATACTTGTGAACTTTTTATACCAAAATACAAAGGAATCTCTTAAACCATACAACGTACAATCGAAAATAATGGATTTATTAAATACTTTATACCTATCTAGTATATAATATATAACTAAATTCCCAATAGGATTTCGAAATGCATTAACAAAAGCATTTACAACGTTGTATTGCTTTATCTCAAAATTATTTTTCGCTATCGTTATCATCATTATGCAAAAGGATTATATAATAAACGTAATTGCGTAAATCGATTCGATTATTACTGTATCCTGAAAATCTTCTTTAACTACTAATTGTAATCTACAACAATCGATATAATCGCTTTAATCATTTTTATAAATAAATACCCATTGAAGTAGAATAAGCTTTGATTTAGCCGATATTGTTTCAATTTCTCGCCAAATACTTCGATCCTATAATACTTTAATCTCGCGGTTACAATCCATTTTGAACCAATATCCAAATATATAAGTTCTAAAATTATAAAAGAACCTCAATAATAATGATGCTATTGATTTTAGTATTTATAGAAGATCCGTAATCTTAAGTTGAATTAAAAGCGTAATTGTTGATTTATATTTTATTGCGGTAGCTATTATATTATATATAATAATGAACTTATCATTTTGTTCATTTAGCTTATCCTTTTGCTTATTAAGCCAGAAAATGTTATAGAATTTATTTAATCGTTGAAGTTCATTTTTAAATCCGTATGATTAAGCAATTACAATATCAATAAAAGTATTAATTTTGTAGTAATCATTTGCTTATTAACGCAAACGATTTAAACGTTTAATATGATCTATTGTTTAATGCTTTATATGATCGAGGACTATATCAACGTTATCAAGTATATCGAATTTATTATATTTTTCAATATTGATATTAAACTTAAAAATCTTTATCTATAAGATATGTAACCGTTTAGTAGCTTTGTTAAACATAAGTAGCGAAGAAGATCTTTTAAACGTATTTCTTTTTATAGAAGACAATATTGTATTTCCCTTTTTGTTATTGAGAATCGAATGATCATTCGATTTACTATCCTCGAGAATACTATCTAACGCTAATATTAATGGTTTTGATGGAATCGTTGATTCTTTATAATCAAAGTTTATACAAGCTTTTTATAAATTAATTATCACGGAGGATAGCTACGAATATATGAGAGGATATTTGAAAGGGATAAAGGTATAGGTATAAAACAATGATTGTATTATTATCTATCTTTCTAAATACAGGATCCCTTTGTTCTTAATATACCTATATTCACGTGATTCCACGTGATCATCATTTGACTCTGAGATCTTAAGGATCTACAGTATGATGATTTATAATATCATAAATCTATAGTATAATGATCTTTGATATCATAGTATACTGGTAGTTATAGGTTTAGATAATCCTAAAAAAAACTAATATACTAATTAAGAAGATCTAATATTATATTAATATAATAATGTATAAAGCATTTATACTAATCTTGGAAACTTATTTAATTAATAATATACTAAGTTTTTGGCGTTTTGAACCTTTCTAACTTTGATTGATCGAAAAGTGGGTAGAATGCTTATACGCCTATTCCCGAAAGATCCGAAGTCTATATAGGATTATAATGTTCTACAAATATATGATTATTATATACCTTATACTTTTAATGTGATACACCCCTTAGATTATGTACATAGTATATAATCTATCTACAAAGTAAACAAAATAAATGAATTTACAACTTTGCGCTATTTGTATAATTCTTTATTGATATAAACAAACAAATAGAAACTAATTTAATAATATATATGCAATTTCTTTACAAGTAGTTGTATAAATAAATAATTCCATGTAATTCCATAAATACTTAGATCGTTGATTCTATAAATAGTAACGATTATGGTTGAAGGTATTCATTATATATTTATTGTATTTGATCGTTTTGTAGCGTATTGTTGTTTTATTGTAATTTCCATTGTATGGGTATTTAATCGTAGTTTTAATCCTTTAATCTTTTGATTCCTTAAGGATAAGCACTAACAATAACAACAACAATAATAACTACATCAACAACAATACTATCAATAACATTATCATTAATATGCCCCGCTGTAATTGCAATTCCTGGGCCGGGAATCTTTCCTATACTCGGGAAACTTTAATTGCTTTTTGCCGTTGCGTTTCTTTTTTCCCTTTTCCTTCTTTTTTTGCTTTTGTTATTTTTTTTATTTTTTTTTCTCTTTTTATTTCTTTTCTTAATCTTTTTGGATCATCCCCAAAACACCCCCTTCACATCCTTGTTCTCTTTCCTTATTGCTTCTATTGTCGCTTTTCGTTTCTTTGTTCTCTTTTTTCCCATTTTTCTGATTTTCTTTTTTTTTGTTCCTTTCAAACCGATTCCTTTGGTAAGGGTAACGTAGATGAGGATAAGGATCAAAGTGAGAATAAGGATGAAGATTCCTTACTCCGTTGTGAGGTAAACATTATAATTATTTTAATAGTATATTATTTACATTTCATAGGATTTTAATGGGGATTTTAATTCTGATTTTTTAAGGGTTGAATATAATGGTGAATCGGGCAATAAAGAATCTGGAATGGTATCTTTCATTTTTGTTATTCTTTTTACAACGGCTTCTTATACTCCCGCCAAAAAGATTTGGTTTAAAAAGCCAAGGAATCCCTATCTATATATACAATATATGAAATCGCTAATCGTTGAGCAAGGAGATAAGATTTGCTATAAAAACGCGGATTCTCAAGAAGTTTAATATTATTAATGCTTTACACATATGTATCGGTTTTTGCCGGTACATTTGCATACAATAGCAAATGATTTTTTGGTTGCGAAAACTAGTAACAATAGAAAGATATAATACTCCTTTTTTGCTCTATATTATAATCGCTAACTATATAACTATAGAAAATGAAACGTTTCCGGGCCGTTTTTTGAAGCGTTCTGAAGTACATCGATCCTCAAATAACTTCGAAGTTGGCGCAAAATATATTTGCGTTGGAAACGGATTCTTTTAAAAGCGAATATACTTTAAAGGATTATTTTGCAATAACAAAAATGAAAAGAAAAAGGAAGGAAAAAAAGATAAATAGTAGTAGTAGTAAAGTTGCTCGGAGATAAACTTCTTTGGGGTAGAGGTGAAGAATGGAGGTTGAGGTAGTAAAGTATGAGAAAAATATTGTAATATTAATTTGTATAAATACTATATAATTATCAATCATTCGATAACCTTTATAATTCGATCCTTGGCGTTTTATATATTAATTAGTTTAACAAAATGTTTAAACTTCTATTTAATAAGATTTTTAATAAGCCCATTTATCGGTATATCAGCAATTAATAAATATGTGATCAAAAATCGCTTATTAGTGTATTCTTAACGAAACTATATATTCTAAATATTCATGTGCTTAAATTTAGTAGAGATTCTTTTATTCTCATCAATTATCAATCGGATCGTTTGAGTATTGTCGCAAAAGATATTAATAAGCTTCTTTACCAATACTTTGATTTCCTTTAAAAGCCGCAATATTGCTATTGCCTTTTTAGTCGATTTTTTCATATTTAAAAGTTCTGTTTTTGTAATCGAAGTAATAATTATGTTTTGTTTTGTAGCTTTCTATACAATAATATTATTATACAATATGATTATATAGCTTTAAAAAGATCTCCGAGTAACCATATCATTTGCAAAGGAAGTATTTGAAAAGGTTATTATTTGAAGTATATGATTATCCTTATAGCAAATAGAAAAGTATTAAAATTCGTATAAATATATGATATAATGATTTATTACTATAAAATAATTCTTTAAAAGGTTAATATTATATTCGCTTAGTTTGAAGAAAAGAAACATTAAATTGGCCCTAATTGTTATAGCCGAATATAAGATTAATCCAACTTTTTCTTGATATTCCTTTACTTTAAAGAAAGAAACCATATTCTTATTCTTTTCGAATATTATAATTGGAAATGATATAATTGCTTTTCCCTTTGTAAAACCAAATTTGCAAGCGATTTTGTTGATATAAATGTTGTATATTAGCCACAATTTCTTAAATTATCGATTTCTAATAATTCGAATCCTTAGAAACCATTAAATATCGCCAAAATCCTTAAACTCATATTTAGCCTTGATTTCATTCACTATTTGATCTTTTTAACGTTTATACTTTTTGTGATAAATCATTTGAATATTGTTAACAAAGAACAGAATGAATATATAGAAATCAAGAGATATAAAAATACAAAACTTTTCTTTGCATTTTATTATTTTCAGGTTGGTAAATATACTTATAAACTTTTTATACCAAAGTGCAAAAGAATCTTTTAAGCTATATAGCGTACAATCAAAAGTTATGGATTTATCAGGTACTTTATACCCATTTAGTATATGGTATATAACTGAATTCCCAATAGAATCTCGAAATGTATTAACAAAGATATTTATAACATTATATTATTTTGTTTCAAAATTATTCTTTGTTATCATTATTATCATTATACGAAAGGACTATGCAGTAAGTGTAATTGTATAAATCGATTCGATTATCGCTATATCCTAAAAATCTCTTTTAACTATTAATCGTAATCTATAATGATCAATATAACCATTTTGATCATTCTTATAAATAAATACTCATTAAAATGGAATAGATTTTGATTTAGTCGATATTGTTTTAATTTTTTGCTAAATACCTTAATCTTATAATACTTTAATCTTGTGGTTATAATCCATTTTGAACTAATATCCAAATATATGAGTTTTAAGATTATGAAAAAACTTTAATAATGATAATACCGTTGATTTTAACATTTGTGGAAAATCTGTAACCTTGGATTAAATCAAAGGTATAATTGTTGATTTATATTTTATTGCAATAGTTATTATATTATATATAATAATAAATTTACTATTTTGTTTATTTAGCTTATCCTCTTGCTTATCAAGTCAAAAAGTGTTATAAAAATCATTTAATCATTGAAATCCATTTCTAAATCCGTATGATTAAATAATTATAATATTAATGAAAATGTTAGTCTTGTAATGATCATTTGTTCATTAATATAAACGATTTAAGTGTCTAGTATGATTTGTTGTTTAATGCCTTATATAATTAAGGATTATATTAACGTTGTCAAACGTATCGTATTTAATGTATTCCTTAGTATTAATGTTAAGCTTAAGAATCTTTATTTGTAGAGTATATAGCCGTTTAGTAGCTTTATTAGATATAAATAACGAAAAAAATCTTTTAAATATATTTCTCTTTATAAAAAGCAACATTATATCTCCTTCCTCGTTATTAAAAATCGAGTAATCATTCGATTTACCGTTTTCGAGAATACTATCTAACACTAATATTAATGATCTTAATGGAATCGTTGATTCTTTATAATCAAAATCTATATAAGCCTTTTGTGAATTAATTACTTTAAACAAGCTTTTATTCTTCATTGTAAATACAATTAATAGGGATCTTAGTTCACTAAGAACCAGCGTTAATTTATTAATTCCTATAACTATATCGGGATTTAACGAAATGCTATACTCATTATTATAAATTGAAATAAATAGCAAGGATTTTGTTACCAAATTCTTTTGATCTTTTTGATTTTTAATCATCCTCAAAATCGAAGATTTAAAGCGTTTATAATTAAAATTAAAAGTATATATGGTTTCAAACTTTCTTTGTACAAATCCTTCAATAAATTCATTATTTATATTCTTTAAAATAATGCTATCCAGCGATTCCATTTATTGAATATCCAATTCGATAACCAAATTCTTGATTATTTGGATTGATATAGCGTTAATAATTTTACTACAAAGATTGTTTTTATAAACAAATCTTTTATCGAATTTAATATTCTATGTAATAATAACTTTATTGAATACAAAGATCTAAATATGGAAGATTGCCATTGCAAGAATATATTCGACCAAATATTTAATGTATACTTGTAAATTAGTTTTATATCATTTTACTTTAATTTCAATTTCTTTTTTTTTATTCAAAAAGTATACGCAGCAACTATATCTATATATTGCATTTCAATCAAAACGAAGATCGTTAATAATCTTTTGTAATAACGACAATGAGTATTATTTGTAGTATTGCTTGAACTAGAAATTAATTATTTTATTAGGGTATTTTCAACCCTTTGCTTTTAATGAATTAATGTTATAAAGATATATAGCAACAAAAGCGGCTTTTACCCACATTTTATCCGGCAATCCAGTTGAAATGCGTATCTTAATCTGTTTAGTAATGATTTTTTGTTCCTTTTCGAAGATTCATCTCTCGAACGCAGTATTACCTTTAATCCCTATTATAGACGTATTATTGTTTTGCTTAATCACTACAATATAAAGACCATACTTGCGATAAACCCATACAATAAAGTTCTTTAAAACTTTAGAAACCTTGTTATGCGTTTTCTGGATCAATACAGAGATAAAGATCTTTTTATTGTACATATTCTTAATTATTAGCAACTATAACACTCCGTTATAGGTACAGGGAAAATCGAACAAATCCTATTGAACTTTATAAAAAAGTTTAAATGATTGATAATTACTAGATAAGCATAAAACAATCTATTTAGTATAAGTATATAAACAATCGATATATTTCACCCGAATAATTCCCTTGATTTATATTCTTTTAATTATCTTAATTAAATATTCTAATACTTTTTTGTTAAAATACTTTGATCTTTTATACTATAAACAATCCGATCAAACTATAACAACGCATTGAACGACGACGCGATATATTTCACTACCGGTAGATACGCACACAATACTTTACGAACTCCGCAAAGTTTTGACGCCTGCAAAAAGTATACAAAGCGCGCTTTTCGAGTCCGAATAGCGGAAATGAGCTTTATCACGTTTGAGAGAACAATGCGGATGGTTGATAACGATTATATGCGATAACGCGATTTTCTTTTGTTTACCTCTTTTTAGCCCTAAGTTGAAACAAGAACAAAACCTATATCTTTCTTCTTCGTTGTACCCGAGGGATTGGGAAAATCAATAGCTTTTCAAAAAGTCAACGGGCTTTTATAGAAGGCCAAACAACAAATAGCAACCCGCTACAAATTTACAAATATACTCGTTAACTTTTTAGAGGGGATTATTAAAACTTTTATTTAAAAAAAGGTATATACTATCTTGCCAATCCAAAAAGCGATTTTAGAATGCATAGTAAACGTTTTTACGATGAGCATAATCTTCAAAAGCAAAGAGAGCTTTAAAATCCCTAAAACGAAAGAAAATATAACAATAACTTTGCTCTTTACGATTTGGGTAGGGATTGTTAAAACTTTTAGAATTGACAAACTTTTAGTTGTTTTTCAAAATGGAGTTTTTAAAACAAACTTTGCAAAGAAAAACGTTGTTAAAACAACAAAAGTGGATAAACGTATCTTTGCTAGATACGCTTTTTTTATGGGTTTATGTTGCGATAGCTTTTTCTTGATTCGAGAGAACCTAATTAAAGCTATTCCGGGTATCAAGGATGGAGATATCCCGGAGGTGGTAGGATGCAAATCGGGTTGGGTATTACATTTTAAATCCCTGGAGGTAAAGAACGCTTTAATAAAGAATATTTATAGATCAAAGATTTATGAAATCATCGAAGCTATACGCTTCAATCTCCCAGAGATATAGTATAGTTATCGCGTACATTTGATATTAAACACTTTGTTTAACGTAATTAACAAACGAATCGAAATCATTAAGGAGATAGTAAAAAAAAAGGCTCGGATCCAAACCGGTATCACCCCGGTTAAATACTTCAAAAGTTTTGGAAACGATATGGAGAACATTTGGGTAATTAGTTTTACTATCTCGATCGCTTCTTTTTGCTTATTTGGAGCTACCCTTTTCTTTACTCTTTTGCTTTCCCATAGCTAAATGGAGCTTTACAAACAAGGTTGCCAAACTTATTGCAATATCTATTGTTGTACAAGATCTATACAATACAACAATTGTAATATCGCAAAAGCTAAACATTAAGGATTGATGTATAAGCTATGCCTGACGTTTGCGAAGTACAACGGATATTATAATCCGTTTCCAACAAGATATAAAGGCTGTTCGCTGGCGCTTTGCAGTATAGCCGGAGGTAAGTTATAATACAATTTAATTAAAGCTTAAATGGAATTAATCCGCAAAAACAATCGAGCGATTCAAAAAGCGTACGCTTTAAGGATAGCTATATATATTGTACAAACAATACGCATATTCCAAACAAAGACTTAAAACTTTTAAGTATCCCAAAATACGCAAAGCTTTATACAATTGAACGCTACTCGGACCCCGGCGTTTACTTGCGTTGAGATCCAGATATCAACAATTCCGAAGGAAGTAAACAATAACGCCAAATATGCAATAGATACGGCGATATTGCAAAATAAAGCATTGAAATACTTTAAAACAATTTTAAGTTAAATAAACCTAAAGCTTTTGTTATAGAACAATATATACAAAGTTCGCGTTAAAAACGCAATGGATATCGACGATAACAATGTCGTAGTGATCATACAATTGATTAAAGCCATCGATCCCTTTAATAAATAAAGGCCCGGATTGGCGTAGCGGCAAAAGCTATAAGGATAATCCAATTCTATGTATAACAATAATATAGGCGAACATAAGAAAGAAAATAAAGGTATATAATGTTTTGTTTCAATTCGTTTACAAAAACGAAGCGAATATAGTTTATATTCAAAAACCCTAAAGCTTATCGAGCACTAAGATACAGAATTACCCGGTATACAAATATTATACCCTTTATAATTCGTAAAAATCGGAAAGAGTAGTTGAAAAGAAAGTTGAGTAATCAAGAACTATATTGTATATATAGCGAAAAGCTACGATACAAATGCAACAAAAGCGTGGTAAACGTTGTAAAGATATAGTATAGTTTAAAGTAAACGGTTATCATATAATCAATATCTATCGCAAGCTTAATACTATAGTAATGATACATTATACAATAAGTATTACTTTAACGTTTTGTATATTGATCGGAGGGGATTTCAACGCGAAATACGATATTTATAAACCAGAGATGTTATCGATTATTCAAAGAGCTTCGCTTGTTAATTGGTTACAAAATATTGATATAAACTTTATTGGCGAGATAGGGATATTTATCTATTGCGCAAAGTATATAATTGATTTTACTTTTTCCAATATACTTTTCGCAAAAACAATAATATATCGGGATATAGATTGTGGATTGAACCATTATATACAAATCATTATTATTTTAAAGCGAAATATAGCTTTTAGTAAATATATTGAATATAAGGTTATCAAAAGTGGCTTATATACGTTTACTAATCTAATGAAAAATAGAGTATACTAATTGCCAAAAATCGAAAATATCGCTACAAATACTAAATTGGAAATAGTTATAAAGCAGTTTATTAATCTATTTCAACGATTAATATAAACTGTAGGGCAATTAACGAGCGATTAGGCGTAATCAATGCTTTAATGAATCAATAAAAGTGCAACGATGTATAATTTATACAAACGCTTTGATAAAATCTTTGAGGATAGGAAACAAATGTTTATTGCAATACGCAAAGCGAAAAAAGAATATTGAAAAAGAGTAATCAATAATGTATTGGATAACGTAAACCTGTATAAGGTAATAGATTGATACAAAGCGGCCTTTTTCTTTAAAGCTTCGCCGCTTGTAATCAACAGCTAATCGATCGAAAACATAAAAAAGAAAGTATAGGCTTTACTAAACAAAGTATTATATAAATACAATAATACTAACGATCTAAATGCGGATCCAATATTAGAAAATTATATCTTTATTTTCCCTTGAAATATTATTATATCCTTCAAGAAAATGAAACGGAATATTATCGGGGTTTTAAATATTTCGCTAAAAGCTAACAAGATTATAGTTAAACTTTTGAAAACTTATTGGGATAATATTAAAGAATACTTATATGATCTTTTCGAATACTATTTCAAAAAAAGCTATTTCTTTAAAGTTTGGCAATTAGCCAAAATAGTAATACTATTTAAAGCCGGCAAAAAAGATAAAAGCTTTATATACTCCTGGCGTTCAATAGCCTTATTATCTTATATAAACAAAGGTTTAAAACAAACTATTGCAAAACGGATAATATAAACAACGTTAATATACGGTACATTAAGCCTTTAACATTGCAAAGCTTTGCTTAAACAATTAGCTATAAACCTAATCACAGCATTTGTATACAATGTAGAATATGCTTTTGTTAGGAAACAAAAGATTACATTGATTATAATAAACGTTCAAAGCGTATTCGACGTGTTACTACTCTAGCGGCTACTAAAAAGGATACAAAATCAAAGCTGGTCTATAGCTTTTTTGAAAATGATTTGATCGTTTTTATAGGATCGCAAAGTAATGGTTAGGCTAGAGAATGTGTATACAAACAAGTTACAGGTATAATGTAGCATTCTTTAAAGCTCATTTTTATTTTTAATGCTTTATATACTTTATTTAGCGGAACTTTTGAACTAGGATCAAGTTTTTCGCTTCGGGTATACGGATGATATTGCGTTATACAAAGTAGATAATATATTAGAAAAGAATATTATAGCGATTACGCAAAATGTGCAAAGAATCGAAGTATGGGGATAAACTAATAAAGTCGCTTTTGCGCTAAAAAAGTTGGAGATGATATATTTTACTTGTAGGCGTTATATATATGCTTTAAAAGCTATTGTTTCTTTTATACTAACTATACGGTTTATAATAAGTGTATCGAACGATACAAAACAACCAACGTTAAGATGATTAGGAGTATGGTTTGATCGCAAGTTTACGTTTAAGAAGCATATTGCGGAACAAATGGAAAAAGCATAGAAAGTAGCGTTGTATATCAAGCATTTTGCTAATACGCAATATAGGCCTTTTGCGGTCTTCTTACAAAAAGCCATAATTATATGCGTTTTGTTTTCGTTACTATACAAAGCAAAAATGTGATACTCGGGATAAACAAAATTGAATGCGGGCGATAGCTATTTATAAGGTACTACAATAAGCATCTATATAGAATCATGTATAGCGAAAGCGAACAAAATGATCAATATAATAACAAAAAGCGTATTACTAATTTAGAAGACTACGTTTATAGTAGCTGGTCTATATAATACGGGCCTACCGCTTTGCAAAATAATTCTAAAACATATTTGTATTAATATGGTTTTTCGATTTAAAAGGCTGGATGTATGTCACTCGTTCATTATACGCTTAATCGCACTAAGGCATCACATACAACACAATATAAAACTACAGATAACGAACCGGCTACTTCTAAAAGCGTTTTGTTTAATTCTTTCCCTTTTGCATTATACTTTTGGGTATAGAACAAACCTTACAAAGGGGATAGATAAAAAAACAATAATAAAAAGCTTTGTTAATTAATAGAACATTTTACTCTTTAATGCAATTACCATTTTCTTCGATAAATCCGAATTGTATAATAACGCAAACAAATATATAAACTATAGTTATGCAATTTATTAAAGACAAGATCTTATTATTATTAGCAAAAATGCGATTAATATACTTTTGTATATCTTCAATACAAAAACGATAAACGCTTTAAAAAAGCTACAAAAAGCATTAACGTTGCTAACTATTATAGATATACAAAAATGGTTCTATATCGATAGTATTTCAATAATATAATATAAATATACGAATACTTTGAATACTTTATAATAAACGTTTTTAAAAAGTTATAGATTTATCGATTAATATACAATTAAGATACAATAATCCTTTGGATATTAAAGAATTATTAACAACAAAGCAACGGATAAACTAGTAAACGCAAGCGCGAAAAACAATATAGTAAACTCAAGGTCCATTGCGCAATCAATGATCAACAGAATAGGTTCGATAACATAAAGCTTAATCCGCAATGCAACAAACAATTAATAAAGCAAAAACAAGTTTACATTAGCAAAAAAATATTGCAAATAGCAATTGAATTATATATTTAAAAAGTTTACAAAGCTTAAACTTGCTAGATCAACATTGCATAAACTATTAACATTGCGATTTAAGCATAGCGATTTTGAAGCTTATCACAAACGTTTTAAATATAAAGATGCAAAGATTTATTACTTATACGATAAAGCTAAAACCTTTAAACATTTCGTTTTTTGCAAGATCTTTATTAGAAGGTTCTATTCATAATCGTTTAAACCCATTTGCTTATCGGCGATCGCCTGGGAAAAGCATAATTATATACAACAATTTCTTGCTTTTCCAAAAAAGTTTAAGCGTTTTGTTGCAATAACATAATACTTCACGTTTTGCAATCGAAAGCTTAGCAGTACCCCGGATAGTATTCAATGTAACGTTTTATTCAACCCTTTCCTTACCCCCCTGCCTTTTTCTTTATCCGCTGCTTCATCTCGGAGTTTAATCTGAAGCGCGATTTATAAAGCGCAACATAATATTTTATATAACAATACAAAAGCTACAACCTAATATAACAATTACTCTTTTAGCATTTTTTATTAATGCGATTACCATACAGCTCGATATCCATTCTTTTTAAATATAACAAGTAAAAACTAACCCCTTTAATGCAGTACGTTCCTTTAAACAATGGAAGGAGATTGCTCAACAAAGCTAAAGTTGTAAAAGATCGCCGGGAAAAGATAGTTTTAATGCTTTAACCTAGCGATATTGTACGATACATACCTAAGTAGTGAGCTTCTAGGTCTACAACCCATTAGTGTATTACCCGTCTCTAATACCCTTCGGGAGGTCAAGAGCCTAGCTAGCTTACATAGACGTTAAACATAATAAATAAATAAATAAATTTATACTATAAATCACTTAATTCCATTTAAGGTTTTATTGTTTTGCATAATCGAAAGAAATGCTTATTGATCTTTTGGTTTTCAATAAGCATTATAATATTCATGCTTATAGGAAAATTAGATTCATTAGAATAATTGAAACAAGCATTATATTTTAAAAAAATAAGGTTATGCTTTTTAATACATTGAGCGATAATAATATTGTTAATCCGATCGTTGATCCTAATAGTAGCATCAAATCCATCAAATCAAACACCCTTGTTACGAAGTAAAGTCTCGAACATAAGATTAATATAAAAACCAAGAATAAACATAATATTAATCAATATAAAATCTGCATTATTTAGCAAAATTCCTTTGATTACCCTTTCGCCACGATCAACCATTGACAAACTTAATGATTCTGCCTCAATATAATCCGAGATATCGCTAAGAATATATTTTCCGTTTATTAGAAAGTTAATGTTGTTAACAATGTGTATAGTATTACAATTATCCAACAAAATGCAGTTTGCCAATATATATGTGGAAGTGATTATAAATATGGCAAAAACACTAATATATTTGTTTGGGTTGATAATGCAAAAAGCAATGTTATAGAGATCCTTTCTTTGTAAAAATCCATAAAGTTGATTGGCTTAAATAGTAGAGAGCTATCCTTTCTTAAATAAAACGTTTCGAAGATTATTATATTTCTTATCTTTGATACGTTTGTTGATCTCTTTAACTTGCTTTTCACTAATAATCCAAGTAAACTATTCAACGCATTTACCGATAAAGACTAATTCAATTATATAACACTCGTCCAGCTTATAACGATGGTTTAAACCAACTGGTTGATTTTCTTTACAAAAATAATGCTGAGTAACGTTATTGCCCTTCAATTATCGCTTTAATCCAAATGATTATTGGAATCCTGGTCTTTAAGTAGCGAAGGATCCCTTTAGCAATAGATTACGATTTATCCGATTAGTATGATCAACAAAAAGACTACTATATTGTTCTAAAGTAATGATATAGCATCCTTTCTTATCTTCAATATTCAAGGTAATTAATTGTTACTTTAACCAATTTGGGGTTAATTTGTTAAATATTTCCAAGAATTGTTTATATCCATAGATTCCTTTGATCTTCAAAAAATTGTAGATTAACGTTCGGGCGTAGAATGATTTCTACTCTTTACACTATTTAACCAAGTCGATTTATTCATTACGTGCATTATTCAAATAATCGATATATTTGGTTTAAATAGTCCTTAGGATTATTAAATCAATAAAAGTAATCTTTATGCGTAAGTAAGCAATGATTTGTTTTAGAGTATAGTTTTGTATAATATTCTAGGAGATTTCCAAGGTGTAAAAGAAATCGATTATAAATATAATCCAATCGAATATATAACGGAAGTTACTATGATTTTGGTTATATTTATTCTTTTAAATTCTGTAAATCTTTTTTATAAACAAGAAAGTCTTTAAAAGATTTTTTAGTGTAACAGGAACAAAATCTGCAAAAAGCTTAGGTTTAAACATTCCATTTATTTCGATATTAGTAACATATCAATTATAGATTTCAAAGTTTATGGCATATTGATTATAGCGTTTACAATTCTTTTCAAAAATTATAATATCTATGAAAAGGGTTTGGGGTAGATTAATATTCAACCAATCACGGAATTGGTAATTGAGAGAGTTAGGGGTATCCGGATCAATATTATTCCAGATATACTTAAAGCAATTAACGTTTTTAAATGATAAGTATTAAAAGGATCAATTCGTTTGGCTATTGAAAATGATTTATGATATAATAAAAAAAATGATTCTAGAGAATGGAAATGTAATAAAAGATGATTAGGGATTAAAGGGAAAAAAGGAGTTGTATAATATCGATATTCGAATTGTAGTTATTGCAGAGATTTCGAGTACAAACCAAATTTATAACTATTATAAAGGATAGTTACAAATATATGAGAGAATATTTGAAAAGAATAAAAGTATAAGTATAAAACAATGATTGTATTGTTGTTTGTTTCTTTAAATATAGGATCCTTTTGTTCCTAATATACCTATATTCACATAATTCCACGTGATCATTATCTAACTTTGAGATCTTAAGGATCTACAGTATAATAATTTATGATATCATAAATCTACAATATAATGATCTTTAATATTATAGTATACTGATAGTTATAGATCTAAATGATTCTAAAAAAGACTAATATACTAATTGAGAAGATTCAATATTACATTAATATGATAACGCATAAAGCGTTTATATTAACTTTGGAAACTTGCTTAATTAGTAATATGCTAAACTCTTGGCGCTTCGGAGCTTTCTAGCTCTGGTTGATCGAAAAGTGAGTAGGGTGCTTATACGCTTACTCCCGGAAGATCCGAGGCCCACGTGGGATCACAGTGTTCTACAAACACGTGATTATCACGTGCCTCATGCTCTTAGCGTGACATTAATCATTTCGAATAAACTTTTATTTTTCATTGTAAATATAATCAATAGGGATTTTGGTTTACTAGAAACCGGCGTTGACTTGTTAACTTTTATAATTGTATCGAAATCTAACAAAGTGCTATACTCATTATTATAAATTGAAGTAAATGACGAGGATTCTATCATCAGATTCTTTTAACCCTCTTAATCTTCAATCACCCTTAAAATCGAAAACCTAAAGTATCTATAATTAAAATCAGAAATATATATGGTTTTGAGTTTTCTTTGTATAGATCCTCCAATAAGTTTATTATTCACATTCTTTAAAATAATGCTATTCAGCGATTCCATTTATTGAATATTCAATTCAACAATCAAATCCTTAATCATTTGGATTGATATAGTATTAATAATTTTGTTATGAAAATTATTTCTATAAACAAATCTTTTATCGAATCTAACATTTTGTATAATAATAACTTTATCGAGTACAAAGATCCAGATATAAAAGATTATTGTAACAAAAATATATCCGACCAAATATCCAATATATATTTATAGGTTAATCTTATACCATTTTATTTTAATCTCAACTTTTTTTTCCTTATTCAAAAAATATACATAGTAATCATACCTATATATCGCATTTTAATTGAAACGAAGATTGTTAATAATTTTTTGTAATAACGATGATAAGTATTATTTGTAATATTGTCTAAACCAAAAATTAATTATTTTGTTAAAGCATTTCCAATTCTTTGTTTTCAATGGATTAATATTATATAAGTATATAGCGGCAAAAGCGGCCTTTATTTATATCTTATCCGGCAATTCAATTGAAATGTATATTTTAATTTGTTTAATAATGATTTCTTGCTTTATACGTTCCGCTTTTTTATTAAGTTTATACGTAAAGAAAAGGAAGAGTTTAAGTTTTATACCCTTTTCAAAGATTCATTTTTCGAATGCAATATTACCTTTGATCCTTATTATGGATATATTATTGTTTTGCTTAATCATCACAATATAAAAACCATATTTGCGGTAAATCTACACAACAAAGTTCTTTAAAACTTTAAAAACCTTGTTATATATCTTTTGGATCAACACAAAAGTAAAGATTTTTCTATTGTACATATCTTTGATTATTAATAATTATAACACTCCGTTATAAGTATAAAGAAAATCGAACAAATCCCATTAAACCTTATAAAAAGGTTTAGATGATTAATAATCATTAAATAAGCGTAAAACAATTTGTTTTGTATATATATATAAACAATCAATGTATTCCATTCGAATAATTTTTTTGATCCGTATTTCTTTAATTATTTTAATTAGGTATTCCAATACTTTTTTATCAAAATGCTTTAATCTTTTATATTATAAATCGTTTAATTCTAGCCAAAGTTTTATTGTTTCGTGTAATCAAAAGAAATACTTATTGATCTTTTGGTTTTCGATAAGTATTATAATATTCATACTTACAAAAAGATTAGATTCATTAGAATAATTAAAACAAACATTATATTCTAAAAAAACAAAGTTATACTTTCTAATACATTAAGCGATAATAATACTATTAATCCGATCGCCGATCTTAATAGTAATATCAAATTCATCAAACCAAGTATCCTTGTTACAAAATAAAGTCTCGGATATAAGATTAATATAAAAACCAGGAACAAACGCAATATTAATTAGCGTAAAATCTATACTATTTAGCAAAATTCTTTTGATTATCTTTTCGTTACAACCAATTATTAGTAAACTTAATAATCCTACCTCGATGTAATTCGAAATATTGTTAAAAACGTATTTTCCGCTTATTAAAAGGCTAGCATTGTTGATAATATATATAATACTATAGTTATTCAACAAAGTGCAATTTGCTAGTATATACATAAAAATAATCATAGATATAACAAAAACGTTAGTACACTTATTCAAGTCGATAATGCAAAAAGCAGTATTGTGAAGATCCTTTCTTTGTAAAGATCCATAAAATTAATTGATTTAAATATTAAAAAGCCAACCTTTTTTAAATAAGATACTACAAAAATTATTATATTTTTTGTTTTTGATATGTTCATTGATTTCTTTAATTTGCTTTTTATTAATAATCCGAATGGGTTATTTAACGCATTTATCGGTAAGGGTTAATTCAATTATATAGCATTTGTTCGGTTTATAACAATAGCTTAAACCGATCGATTGATTTTCTTTACAAAGATAATACTAAATAGCGTTATTAGCGTTGTTACTTTTCGATTATCGCTTTGATCCGGATAATTATTAGAATTCTAATCCTTAAATAGCAAAGGATCTTTTTAGCAATGGATTACAACTCATCCAATTAGTATAATCAACGAAAAAACTATTGTATTATTCTAAAGTAATAGTATAGCATCCTTTTTTATCTTCAATGTTCAAAATAATTAATTGTTACTTTAACTAATTTAACGTTAATTTGTTTAATGCTTTTAGGAATTGTTTATATTCATAAATTCCTTTGATTTCCAAAAGATTGTAAACCAATACTTTAGCATAGAGTGATTTCTACTCCTTACACCATTTAACCAGGTCGATTTGTCTATTGTATATATTATTCAAATAATCGATATATTTGGTTTAAATAATCTTTAGGATTGTTAAATTAATAAAAGCAATCTTTATATATAAGTAAACAATAATTTGTTTTAAAGTATAGTTTTATATAGTATTCTAAAAGATTTTCAAAACGTAGGAGAAATCGATTATAGATATGATCTAATCGAACACGTAACGAAAGTTATTATGATTTTGGTTGTATTTATTTTTCTAAATCTTATAAATCTTTTTTATAAATAAGAAAATCTTTGAAAGATCTTTTAATATAGCAAGAACAAAATCCATAAGAAACTTAGATTTAAGCATTCCATTCATTTCAATGTTAATAACATATCGATTATAAGCTTCAAAGTTTATAGCATATTGATTATAACGTTTACGATTCTCTTTAAAAATTATAATGTTTATAGAAAAGGTTTGGAATGGATTAACGCTTAATCAATCACGGAATTGGTAATTGAAAGAGTTTGAAGTATCCGGATCGATATTGTTCCAGATATGCCTAAAGCAACTAACGTTTTTAAATGATAAGTACCAAAAGAATTAATCCGCTTGGTTGTTGAAAGTGATTTTTGACATAATGAAAAGGATGATTCTAAAGGATAGGAATGTAATAAAAGATGATTAGGGATCAAAGGGAAAAGAGGAGTTGTATAATATCGATATTCGAATTATAGTTGTTGCAGAGATTTCGAGCACAAACCGGGCTCATAACTATCATGCTAAAATGACGCGCTATATCGAACATATGGCTAATTGGGTATATATACTAGGTATATATCTACACAGCGATATAACACCGTAACAGTTTACTCGTAATATAAAGAGCAAAGGGATATAAAAGATCTAATATAAAAACGTAAAGAATTTTGTAAAGAAAATAAGATTTATAAATACAAAAGAAGTTAAAGAATCAATAGATTAATAGAAAAAAACAATTGTTTTAAAAGCAAAAGAATTAATATTGAAGTTAAAAAATTGTAAAGTTGTTGATATAAAAAAGTATAAAGATTAAAATATAGTATATGAAAAAGATTATTATTAAAGAAAAGGATTAAAAAAAAAGAGAAAGGAAATTATTGATATAACAAAGAAACAAATTAAACAAAAGCAATATATAATATAAACAATTAACAAAGAAAAACAAATGATTTGATACAAATCGAAGGAAATGGAAATCATTTTATCAATAAAATAATTACTTTATTTACTAATGAATAATATTGTTTTTAATAATAAATAACTTATTTATTTAAAATAAAATAACAGATTATAAATAGTTTCAAATGATAATCTCGAAGGATTTGGCTAATCTATCAAACGATAATATCGAAGATTTGGTTTATCTATTGAACAACAATATAGATTGATATCCTTGATAAAGCTGGACTTTAAAATTAAAGTTTTGTATCAAATTCGAAGAGTTTAAGATCTTATTTATACAAATCCTAATTTGCGAAAAAGGATTTCAATAACCAGATTAAATTAACAAAACAATTAACTCCTTTTAAATATCAAATTATTATTTGCTAACTAATCTATACTCTTCAAAATTTATTTAATAAGTTTTTTAAATAAAGGAACTAAAGCTTCCAAAAAATCTTCAATTTCCAAATCGTTATTTTCAATTTTATTCAGCTTTATCGGAATAACCATATTGTTATATTAAATAAACTTTTTGAGTTTATTGCTTGTATAAATTCTATACAAACAAGTTTTATTCAATTTCTTCAAAATGTAAATGTTTTTATTTATATTTGCTTTTGCTATTCAATAAAGTTCAAGTTATCGATATATAAGTTTCCGTTCTTTTAATATATTGATCTTGTTTAATAGATCATTATATAAAACTATATTATTTTATTTGATATTCTTTTTTGTTATATTATAATCTTTATTAAAATGTTTTTTTTTATTGAATTGATAATATTTTTTATATAATATAACTTTTCGAATATCCTTATCCTTTATTTTAAATTAGTATATGCAAACAACCAACAAATCGAATCTTGTCTTTACAATATCTTAGTTTAAAACTTTCCATATATAGTATTTAGTTTCGATTGGTAGAACAAAATGCCGGCTATAAATTATATAAAAAGGGGTAAGATTAATAAATTTATGAATAATAACCTTATTAATCATCAAAATAGTATTCAAATATTAAAACCATTTTCTTTTCTTTCTCATTACTTTGGTTAAGCTATTCTCTAATAATTGATATCCATATTCCATTACTTTGTTTGCTTTTGAATTGTATACTAAGATTTGAACTTTGTTGATTTTATACTTTGCCGCAAAATATTTCATATAATCTTTGTTCTCAAGCTTTCTATCCATAACAACTTTTCCAAATATACTATATCAACAAATAACATTTCAAAAAAACAACGCGATATTCTTCAAATTGATAATATACAAAGGCTTTATTTCAATCCATCCAGAAAGATTATTATATAGAACTATCAAATATTTGTAGTTGTTGTTAACAAATATATAGATGATATCTAGATTGTATTTAGCCCAATATATATTAATCTAAATCGGATATAACAACTTTTCTTTAAAATCTAATTTGTGAAATTGATAATTAAAACAAACTTTAATAAACGTTTTAATTTTTTAAAATATATTTGTTTAATAATATAATTAATAAACCTTGTTGAATATACTTTCTATTCCTTTGTAATTATATATATTATACAAATAAGAAATCAATTCTAAACGTTCATTCTTATTATTGATAACTTGTTGATAAAGTACATTTTTTAACTTAATCTTGAACAAATATCTATCCTATATATTGAATCCCAAAGCTCTTTTTTTGAATTTTTTAAAGTTTGATGTTGTTATGTTTATTAGCTTTTATAGAATTAACAAATAGAAAGCGATTTTCCGATTATCTTTTAAGTATTTATTGTGTAATATAATATTTTGCGAATTCGTAAAGTTTCGCAAATTACTTATTGCCACAATATTATTAAGCTTTTCGGCGATCCAATCATCAATATTCATTTTATCTTCAAAAAAGTTAAAAGAACTTTAAAGTCGTTTTGATAATCCGTTGGCAATAGTATAAAACGTTCCTTTAATATATTGGACTTTAAAGTCGAATAATCGAATTCAAGCGATTTATTTTGTAATCAAAGCTTCAAGTAAATTAGTAGCAATATAATTGAATTATACAACCAAAACTTTGGCATCAATTTCAAGAATAAAATATATATCGTAAAGATCAAATCTAAACTTTTACAAAGCTTTTAGAATATTACAATATTCTCTTTTAATTGTATTATAATTCTTTTTAACAATATTCTATATTTCATTTTCAAAACAAATCATTATTTTTTTTCTATTGAATATTTAACTCAAATGATCGCTCTATTCTTTAAAACTAACATCAATACTATAAACAATTTTATTAATCTTCTTCGGATTATTGTATTGCAAAAATATAAAAGCAAAAGCGTAGATTAAAGTATACTTTAAAGAATCTATAGTAAATTGCTTTAATTTTATCCAAATAAACTTTATATCTTTCTTTAATAATCGATACAAAGGATTTGCTTTTTTAGCGAAATTCTTTACTTAAATTCGAAAGAAAATATAAACTCTAAAAAACATCCGAATATTATATTTATTGAATAATATAAATCAATCAATAATTTTCTGGATTTTTGCATTTACAAAAGTTCGCTTATCAACATTACAAATGTAACCAATAATCTGGATTCCATTTATATATCATTTTGATTTAATTTCAATTGAATAACCCGCTCTTTTTAATCGTTTAAACATTTTGTTAATAGATTAAATATATTTGAAAACAAAGCATTTAATTTTATCTTTGATTTCTTTTATATTATAATTATTTAATAAACTTTTAATCCCAATATTATTTAGAAAAAGTAATACTATAATTAGCAAAAGATTATTTAAAATTTTCAAAATAATTCTATAAAACTAAACCATTAAGTTTATCGCTTTTTATAAAAAAGTTGTTTGTTGTAACAAATTAAACAAAGTTTGGAATATAGTTATATCCTTACTTTCTTTTGCTAAAGGAATTTGATTATAATCAGAAAAGAAATTAACCAAAAAAGCAATTATATACCCCGCAAAATTTTCAATGAAAGTATCTATATTAAATAAAAGATTAGTATTTCGAATTGTGATTTTGTTTAATTCGATAATAATATTAATAATTCTATAAATGCTAAAGGTCTTTTTCTTAACCAAAAACTATGGGTTTTTGTATAATCTTTTGTAATACTCGAATATTCTTTAATTAATGCAATTTTGAAACATTTTAAAGATTGTTTATACCAAAGTTTTTGGAATCGAGAAATTTGCTATTTGCTATACTATATACAAAACTATATTAATCTTTTAGGAAAGCACAATATCAAATTACATTTTACTAATATAAATCCAATCAAATACTAAAGCATTTTTACAATTCAAAAGATATAACAATAATAGATCTTTTTTTTATTCGATAAGTATATCTTTATGTTTAATTTCCTTTATATATTCAAAAGTTAATCAATATTTTTCAGGTTTATTGTTAAATTTTAATATCAAATACTTTTTCTATTTATTAATAAGTTTTTAACAAAAAAACATTTTCTTGTAACGTTTAAACCAATTTGCCAATCCTTTGGGACCTTTTTCATTTATATTCGTAAGAATATTAGATAATCGAACTTTGTTAGTTTTGTTTTTGTACAAAGTATTAATAAAAAATAAAAAGTCCTTTTGGAAATCCTTTATCAATATTTTAATTATTAGATATATAGATTATACAATAATTTGATGATATTTATAAATAGATTTATTATTATCTTCAAAAGCAATCAAATATTCAATATATTTTGGTTTATTAATATATAGATCTTGCAAATCTGGAAATAGAATACGGTTTTTGATTGGTTTCAAATAAATTAATACTTTTTCCAATCATTCCCGAAGTTTTGAACTTAACAATTTGTAACATTTGTCAAATATTATCTACTTCTTCAAAAGTTCTATATCTTAAAAAGGATTTAATATAAAATTATTAATATATTGTTTGTTGAATATATCGGAATTTAGTTTTTTTTATTAATATCGAAGAAATGTTAATTGTAAATTATTTGCAATATTTATTTACTATATTAAACATTTGTACAATGTTTATTATTGTTATTAATAATCGCAATATACTATAAACCATACTAATAATTAAATATAACTTTGCCGGTAATAAATTATAGTATATCTAATAAAAGCTTATTTTAAGCATTTTTCATTATATAAATGTTGATTATATTTATGATTTTATTAAAAAAGACTTTAACATTTTTATATATACCTATAAGTTTCGATTCGACTATATCAATACTAACAACATTTATATTTATCAAGCTTATTGAAAGGTTTAAGGTTATATATAGTTTGTTATTCATTATATTAATAATAAAGTTATTATCGAGAATAGTTTTGATTAAGCTTTAATTGTTTAATAAAATCTTAATCATTAATAGTTTTTTACAATCTCAATTCGTTTTCGAAATATATACAATTTGATTATATACTTTTTTTTGGTAGTTTAACAAAGTAATAGAAATTGTATTTATTTATATTAAAAAGTTGTATTCAAACGAATTACAATAATTGATTTATATTTTAACAAATTTTCGATTTCGAACTATAGTAATATAAAATTCCAAAATAGCAGATAATATATTGTTAACAATTTTGAAAAGTTTTGATATTAATATTTTGAGTTTTAATAAATCATTAATTTTGATCAATTATCTTTTTCAAAGTTCGGGTATTGTTTTAAGCAAGAAATCGATAAAAATAGGAACTTCAATTTTAAAGATTAAATATTTAGTTTACTCAATTGTATTATAATTATTGATTATGATTGAAAGAATAAGTTTTCTTTTTGGCTTTTTAAAAACAATTTTTTTAATAATAATCGATGGATTTATTTTTGCAAAGCTTTAATTATTCGAAAATATATCATTTATTATAAAATCTGAAGTATTGAATAAAGAAAACTTAATTGTTTAAGTTTTTGCAAAAGTAAAAACAACAAGTTTTGAAACTATATCTTCAAGTTTTCGCTTTAAAATAGAAATAACTTTTTTTGCTTTATTTTTGTTGATATATTGTTCAAATTGCGATATAACAAGTTTAAACTAAGTAATAGTATTGATATATTTCAAAATAAAACTATCTAAACGAAAAGTAAAGAATAAAACCGAATTGATATTGTTAAAGAAATGAACATTATTATCAACAATTTTAATAATATTAATATATTTAATCAACTTTGAATTTAAATTGTTTTTTTTGTTTTATTTATTCATTTTTATATTAGCCATTACAAAATATGCTAAAGAATCTATATTTTTGTTATAGAAGATTTGAAATGGTTTTGTTTGATTTTGATTTTTCTTTTAACATATAATATTGAATCTATCGAAAATGATTTATCTTTGTATATAATGCTTTTTGAAAACTGAATAATCTTTCTTTATAGTATAGCTTTTATTTCCAAGCTATACATTCTAATAATAAAAGTAAAACTTGTTGTAAATTGTATTAATCTTCGCTGTTTTATCATTATCAAAGACTTTAATAAAGTTGAAAAAAACCATAGATTTTCTTGCAATAACAAATTTGATTGAAGATACGATACTTTTAGCAACAAACATTTTGAATGTTTTGATTAACGAATTTATTTTATTATTATAATCCTTAGAAAATGCAGATTTCTTCTTTTTAAATTTTCTTACAATTTTTATAATAATATCAATTATTTTAATATCAATTTTCTTTAACTAAGTTTTTTTTTCAAAATCTTTGTTATGATTTAATAAATCCGTATACTTTATATAAATTGTATAGATCGAGATCTAAACCAAAATATAACGTTTTTTTAATAAATTATTAGTTTTGTCGGCGAATCTTAATCTTAATTGAATATTTAAACTTTCCAAAAACAAAAAGGCGATGGTTTCAATAATAATTTTTTTTTTTGCTATAAACCAAATTGTAATAAGATTATAGCTTCGATTATAAATCAATATATTTTCAAGGTTATACTTTTCTTTTGCGTTATACTTAAATATCAAAGTTTACAAATAGTTTTGGTTATATTTTAATCGAAAAATGTTTTGTATAATATATTTTGTTAAAAAAGCAAGTTTAAAAGTTTTCTTCTAATTCTAATCAAATGATTTGTATTTATTCATAACCTTTATATCGAATCGAAAATTATACTCTATCTACTTAGAAATTCGATAATAGAATTTTTTTTTAATTATATTGTACTTTTGTTTGAAATCCTTTATGGTCTTATATTACTTCATTGTATTGGTATTATCAAACTATAGCATTTCTTTTTTTTTTATGAATAATAAACTTTTTTTGTTAAATTTTATAAAAGCTTTGATAAGCTTTTTGATATTATTCTTATTAAATATAAAAGCATTTTTATTTTGTTTAAAATCTTCTTCAAAATCGAATTTGATTTTAAAAGGAATAATGATTTCAAGCTTTGTTTTCGTAGATTGTTTGTTTTTGGCATTATAGCGCTTGCTTTTACAAAGCTTTGGCTTATCAAAAGGGCCAGATTGTTTGTTATTGATAGATTTATTAGTTTTTTCGATTTTAGGATTTTTAAAGACTATTATATCGAATATAAATATATTAGAACCATTAATAGGTTTAGAAAACATAATTAATTAATAAAATATTGTAACTTAAACAATTTGAATTATATAAAATGTAAATGTAATATAATTGAAATATAAATTTTTCGGTAATATAAATAAAAGAATAAAGAAATAATAAAAATAATATAAACAAAAGAAAAAACAAATTCTTAATAATAAATAAAGGATTTTGATAATAATAGAATTCTTATTCATTTCGACATTAATATTTTATGAATTCGCAAAGTATTGTTGTACATATTTATCGATGCTAAAGTATAATATATTGGTCGATACAATTTGGTTTATATAAATTAATCAAAATAATGCTAAATCAATTAGATAAACAATTAAAATATATTTAGATCTTTTTCGAAAGCTTAGTATTTGCTATATCCAAATCTAAAATAAAATTTTTACGATTACGTCGAAATTTATTGTTGTTTATTGTTCTATAAAATCCATTCATTTTATATATTAATCTTTAACATTTTAATTACAAATATTTAATCGAATTAAAACACAACCAAATCAATTTAATAATTATTTAAAGTTCTAATAGATTGTGCTTTTTCTTTTTCAATTTGATTTTCAGATTTAAAAGTATAAAGCTATTCAAAGGTTTTTTAGTATCAATAATAAAGGCTATATAAACGATATATATTGAATTTTTCGGGTTATAAATTATAAAATAGGTTTAATATACAATTTATAAACCAAATCGTTGAATAAAGAAAACTATTGCTTTTGGTAATAATTGTTAATTTTATAATCATTTCGTATTATTATTCGATTTGTAATATAAATGCTATTAAATCTTATCTTTATTGTTATTATATTTAAATGATCGATATTGAACAAGAATATAATTACTTACAATTTAGGTTCCTTTTCTTTAAAGTATAATTTATTTTATTGTTTTTGTTCCCTTTTTATCTTTATTAAAAAATGCAATTCTGTATCATTATTGTTCGTAGTTTCTTTATCAACTTTTTCGATACTTTGGATTCTTTATAAAGTACTCTGGTATATTGAAAAGAACTTAAAATTGCATATTGCTTTTATAAATAATTAATTTTGAATAAATCTTTATTTTTGTATAAATCATCAATATAAAAGAAAAGAAAGTAAAGGGTAGAAACAATAATAAAAACAACAAAAAGAATGGCTTTTTGAGAGAGAGTAATACAACAAAAAGGGAGTAAAAGCTAGGGTCAGTTAGAACGATTATGAACGATAGAAGAAGAAAGAACAATCAGGATGATCTAGATTATAATGAATATATATATAATTAAGAAAGGAGATAGTAAAAGAGATAAAACTCAATAAACAAAATATAATATAGTAATCTAAGATATAGAGTGAAAGGAGTATAAATACTCCTTATGAGAAGCGAGGTCATATAAGGGTGTTAGGTCCGAATGGTCGGAGCCATTCTGCAGTCTCACAATAGTTGTATAAATAAATAATTCTATATGATTCTATGAATACTTGAATCGTTGATTCTATAAGCGATAACAATTATAATTGAAGGTATTCATTGTGTATTTATTATATTTAATCGTTTTGTAGCATATTATTATTTTATTATGATTTCTATTGTTTGGTTATATAATAATAGTTTTGATCCTTTAATCCTTTAATTCTTTAAATCATTAAAAACAACAGCAACAATAACAATAACATCAATAATAATAATATTAATAATATTAATATCAATATGCTTCGCTGTACTTGTAATTCCTGGGCCAAGAACCTTTTCTATGCTTAAGAAGCATTAATCGCTTTTTGTCGCCGCGTCGCTTCTTTCCCTCCTTTTTCTCTTTTTGCTTTTGCTTTTTCTTTTTCTTCTACTTTTTCTTTTTCTTTTGATCCTTTTAGATTGTTTCCGGGATATCCTTTCCGCACCCCTATTCCTTTTTCCTATTGCCTCTATCACTATTCTTCGCTTTTTCATTCCCTTTCTTTTTACTTTTTCGATTCCTTTCTTTTTTATCCCTTTCGAACCGGTTCCTTTAACGAAAATAACGATAAGGATAAAGATAAAGATCAAAATGAGAATAAGAATAAAGATTTTTTGCTTTGTTGTAAAGTAAACATTATAATCATTTTAGTAGTATATTATTTATATTTCATAGGATTTTAATAAGGATTTTGGTTTTAACCCTTTAAAGGTTGAATATAATAGTAAGTCGAGCAATAAAGAATTTGAAGTAATATCTTTCACTTTTGTTATTCCTTTTATTCTGGTTTTTTGTATTTTTGTTAAAAAAACTTAATCTAAAAGACCAAAGAATTCTTATTTGTATATACAATATATAAAGTTATTAATTATTAAGTAAGGAGATAGGATTTATTATAAAAACATAGATTTTCAAAAAGCTTAGTATTATTAATGCTTTATGTATATATATTGGCTTTTGCCGGTATATTTGTATATAATAGCAAATAATTTCTTGATTGCGAAGACTAATAACGATAAAAAGGTATAATATCCCTTTTTCGCTTTATATTATAATCGCTAATCATGTGATTATAAAAAATGAAGTGTTTTCAAACCGTTTTTCGGAGTATTCTAAAGTACATTGATCTTTAAGTAGCTTTGAAGTTGATGTAAAGTATATTTGCGTTAGAAGCGGATTTCTTTGAAAGCGGGTATACTTTAAAGGATTATTTCGTGGTAGCAAAAATAAAAAGGAAAAGGAAAGAGAAGAAAATAAGTAGTAATGATAATGAAAAGGTTGCTCGGAGATGAGCTTTCTTAGGGTAAGGATGGAAAGTAGGGATTGAAGTAATGAGGGTTAAGGAGAATATTGTAATATTAATTTGTATAAATATTATATAATTATCGATTATTCGATAACCTTTATAATTCGATTTTTAGTGTTTTGCATATTAATCAATTTAACAAAGTGTTCAAACTTTTATTGAATAAGATTTTTAGTAAGTTTATCTACTAGTATATTAACAATTAATAAATACATGATCAGGAATCGCTTATTAGCGTATTCTTAACGAAGCTATATATTCTGAATATCTATATGCTTAAGTTTAGTAAAGATTTTTTCATTTTCACCAATTATCAATCGAATCGTTTAAATATTATTGCAAAAAATATTAATAAGTTTTTTTATTAATACCTTAATCTTTTTTAAAAGCTTTAATATTGCTATTGCTTTTTTGGTTGATCTTTTTATATCTAAAAGTTTTGCTTTTGTAATCGAAGTAGTAATTATATTTTGCTTTATAGTTTTCCATACAATGGTATTATTATACAATATAATCATATAGATTTGAAAAGATCTCCATGTAACTATATCATTTACAAAAGAAATATTTAAAAAGGTTATCATTTAAAGGATATAATCGTTTCTATAGCAAATAGAAAAGTATCGAAATTTGTATAAGTATACAATACAATGATCGATAATTACTCAATGATTTTTTGAAAAGTTAATACTATATTTGTTTAGTTTGGAAAAAGAAAAAGTTGAATCGATTTTAATTGTTATAGCCGAATATAGGATTAATCCAACTTTTTTTTGATATTTCTTTACTTTTAAAAAAGGAGTTACATTATTGTTTTTTTCGAATACTATAATCGAAAATAATATAATTGCTTTCCCTTTATAAAACCAAATTTGTAAACGATCTTATTAATATAGATATTGTGTATTAACCATAATTTCTTAAATTGTCGATCTCTAGTGATTTGAATCCTTAAAAACTATTAAGTATTACCGAGATTTCTAAACTTATATCTAGCTTTAATTCTATTAACTATTTGATCCTTTTAACATTTATACCTTTTGTAATAAATCACTTGGATATCGTTAACAAAGAATAAAATGAATATATAATAATCAAAAGATATAAAGATGCAAAGCTTTTCTTTACACTTTACTATTTTCAAATTGATAAGTATGTTTATAAACTTTTTATACCAAAGTGCAAGGGAATCTCTTAAACTATACAACGCATAATCGAAAGTAATGGATTTACTAAATACCTTATACTCATTTAGTATATAATATATCATTGGATTCCCAATAGGATTTCGAAATATATTAACGAAGGCATTTATAACATTATATTGCTTTGTTTCAAGATTATCTTTTATTATCATTATTATTATTATGCAAAAGGATTGCGCAATAAATATAATAATGTAGATTAATTCGATTATTATTGTATCTTGAAGATCTTTTTTAACCATTAATCGTGATTTGCAGCAATTAATATAATTATTTTGATTATTTTTATAGGTAAATATTCATTGAAATGGAATAGGCTTTGATTTAGTCGATATTGTTTCAATTTCTTACTAAATGCTTTGGTTTTGCAATGCTTTAATCTCGCGATTATAATCCATTTTAAACCAATATTCAAATACATAAATCCGAAGATTATGGAAAAATCTCGATGGTAATAATGCTATTGATTTTAATATTCGCGAAAGATTTGTAACCTTGAATTGAATCAAAGGTATAATTATCGGTTTATATTTTATTACAGCAACTATTACGTTATATATAGTGATAAATTTACCATTTTGTTTATTTAGTTTATCCTTTTGTTTATTAAGCTAGAAAATATTATAGAAATCATTTAATCGTTGAAGTTCATTTCTAAATCCGTATAATTAAATAATCATGATATTAATAAAGATATTAGTCTTGTAATAATCATTCGCTTATTAATGTAAACGATTTGAGCGTTTAATGCAATTTATTGTTTAATACTTTATATAATCGGGAATTATATCAATATTATTAAACGCATTATATTTTGTATACTTCTTAATATTAATATTAAGCTTAAGAATCTTTATCTATAAAGTACATAGCCATTTAATAGTTTTATTAAATATAAATAACGAAAGAGATCTTTTAAACATATTCCTTTTTATAGAAGATAATAATGGATTTCTTTTCTCTTTATCGAGAATTAAATAATTATTCGATTTATCGTCTTCAAGATTACTATTTAACGTTGATATTAATGGTTTTAGTGGAATCGTTGATTTTTTATAACCAAAGTTTATACAAGTCTTCCATAAATTAATTATTTCAAACAAGTTTTTATCCTTCGCTATAAGTACAGCCAATAAGGATTTTGGTTCACTAAAAACCAGCGATAATTCGTTGATACTTATAATTGTATCAAAATTTAATGAAATATTATATTTATTATCATAAATTAAAATAAATAGCAAAAATTTTGTTATTCGATTTTTTTGACTTTTTTGATCTTCTTTAATTACTTTAATCACCCTCAAGATCGAAAACCTAAAGCGTTTATAATTTTGATTAGAAATGTACACGGTTTCAAGCTTTCTTTGTACAAGTCTTCCAATAAGTTTATTATCCATATTCTTTAAAATAATGCTATTTAGCAATTCCACTTACTAAATGTTTAATTTAATAATCAACTCTTTAATTACTTGGATTGGTATAGCGTTAATAGTTTCGCTACGAAAATTATTTCCATAAACAAATCTTTTATCGAATTTAACATTTTGTGTAATAATAACTTTATCGAATACAAGAATCCAGATATAAAAGATCGCTATAGTAAAGATATATTCGATTAAATATTCAATATATACTTACGGATTGATTTTATACCATTTTATTTTTATCTCAATTTCTTTTTTTTTGTTTAACGGGAATATATAGCAATTATATTTGTATATTTCACTTTAATCGAGGCAAAGATTGTTAATAATCCTTTGTAACAACAATGATGAATACTATTTGTAGTATTATTTGAACCAGGAATTAATTATTTCGTTAAAGCATTTTCAACCTTTTATTTTCAATAGATTAATGTTATATAGGTATATAGCGATAAAAACGACCTTTATCTACATTTTATTTAGCAATTCAATTGAAGTACGCATTTTAATCTATTTAATAATGATTTCTTACTTTACACATTCCACTTTTTCGTTAGACTCATATATAAAGGATAAAGAAAATTCAAATTCTATATCCTTTTCAAAGATCTATCTCTTAAACATAGTATTACTTTTGATCTCTATTACAAATGTATTATTGTTTTGCTTAATTATTACAATATAAAGACTATATTTGCAATAAACCTATATAACAAAGTTCTATAAAACTTTAAAGACTTTATTATGCGTTTTTTGAATTAATACAATAATAAAAATCTTTTTATTGTACATATCCTTGATTACTAGCATTTATAACGTTTTGTTATAAGCATAGAGAAAATCGAATAAATCTTATTAAACCTTATAAAAAAGTCTAAGTGATTGATAATCATTAAATGAATGTAAAACAATTTGTTTAGTATAAATGCATAAACAATTGATGCATTCTATCTAAATGATTCTTTTGATCTATACTTCTTTAGCTATTCTATCATGCCAAAATGACGCGCTATATCGAACATATGGCTAATTGGGTATATATACTAATACGTATAGTATATGTCCGCACAGCGGTATAATACCGTGACAGTTTACTCGTGACACACCCCCAAGATTGCTAACGCTCAAGGCAGGGATCTTAATTACCCTATGGAAATGCCTTATATAGTGGAACGTAGCGAAGTAGTTAATTAGCTAGAAAGTAAAGAGTGGAACTCTAAAATGAAGTTTAGTGGAACGAATCTCGATAGATTAATTAACCGAGCTGCTCACTAATAAAGGTGCCGAAATGGATTCCTCAAAAATCCCTGAAAATGAGCAAACTCAAATCGAGTATTATACCAATGCGCTAATCGGGCTTATAACTATCATGCTAAAATGACGCGCCATTCCGAACATATGGCTAATTGGGTATATATACTAATACGTATAATATATGTCCGCATAGCGGTATAACACCGTGATAGTTTACTCGTGATACACCCTTAAGATTGCTGACGCTTAAAACAGAGATCTTAATTACCCTATAGAAATGCCTTATAAAATGGAACGTAGCGATTGGCTAATAAGCCGAAATGTGGATACAATATCCAAATGGAGAATGGAACTTCAAAGTGGGGTTTAGTGGATCGAATCTCATTCGTAAGCTAATGCAGTTGATCCACTAGTAAAGGTATTGAAGTGGATTCCTTAAAAATCCCTAAAAGATAAGCAAACTCGAATCGAGTATTATACTAGTGCGCTAACCGGGCTTATAACTGTTATGCCAAAATGACGCGCCATATCGAATATATAGCTAATTGAGTATATATACTAATACGTATAGTATATATCCGCACAGCGGTATAATACCGTGACAGTTTACTCGTAACATATTCTAACTAGATATTTCAATATTTCTTTATCGAGATATTCTAATCTTTTATACTATAAATCGTTTGATTTTATTTGAGGCTTTATTGTTTCGTATAATTAAAGAAAAGATTTATTGATCTTTTGGCTTTTGATAAGTATTATAATATTTATATTTATAGGAAAATTAGATTTATTAGAATAATTGAAACAAATGTTATATTCTAAAAAAACAAGATTATACTTTCTAATACATTAAATAATAATAATGCTATTAACTCGATCGTCGATTTTAATAATAACGTTAAAACTATCAAACCAAACATTTTTATTACAAAAAAGAGTTTCGAATACAAAATTAATATGAAAACCAAAAATAAGCGTAATATTAATCAATATAAAATCCGCTTTATTCAACAAAATTCCTTTAATTACTTTATCGCCACAATCAACCATTAGCAAATTTAACAATCCTACTTCAATATAATCCAAGATATTATTAAAAACATATTTTTCGTTTACTAAAAAGTTTGCATCGTTAATAATATATATAGTATTATAATTGTTCAACAAAGTACAATTAATCAATATATATATGAAAATGATCATTAAAGTTGAAAAAGCACCGGTATACTCGTTTAGATCGATAATACAAAAAGCAATATTATAGAAATCCTTTTTTGATAAAGATCTATAAAATTGATTAGTTTAAATACTAAAGAGCCATTCTTTTTTGGATAAAATATTACGAAAATTGTTATATTTCTTATTTTTGATGTGTTCGTTGATTTTTTTAATTTGCTTTTCACTAATGAACCAAATGGGCTAATCAATGCATTTATTAATAAAAGCTAATTCAACTATTCGGCATTTGTTAAACTTATAACAATGGTTTAAATCAACTATTTAATTCTTTTTATAAGAACAATATTAAATAACATTGTTGTTTTTCGATTATTGTTTAGATCCGAATAATTGTTGTAATCCAGATCTTGAAGTAACAAAAAATTCCTTTAGTAAAGGATTATAAACCATTCGATCAATATAATCAACGAAAAAGCTATTGTATTGTTCTAGGGTAATAATATAATATCCTTTCTTATCTTCAATATTCAAAATAATCAATTATTGCTTTAATCAATTTAGGGTTAGTTTATTAAATGCTTCTAGGAATTGTTTATATTCATGGATTCTTTTGATCTTCAAAAGATTATAAACTAATACTTGAGTATAAAATAATTCCTATTTCTTATATTATTTCATCGAATCGATTTGTTTATTATATATATTATTAAAATGATCGATATATTTGGTTTAAATAGTTTTTAGGATTGTTAAATTTATAAAAACAATCTTTATATATAGCTAAGCAATGATTTGTTTCAAAATTTGGTTTTGCGTAGTTTTTTGAAAGATTTTCAAGATATAGAATAAATCGATTATAGATATAATCCAATCGAATATATAGCGGAAATTACTATAATTTTGATTATATTTACTTTTTTGAGTTTTATAGATTTTCTCTATAACCAAAAAGTTCTTTGCGAGATCTTCGAATATAATAAGAATAGGATTAACAAAAAGTTTAGGTTTAGATATTCCATTTATTTCGATATTAGTAATATATCGATTATAAGCTTCAAGATCTATAGCATATTAATTATAGCGTTTACAATTCTCTTCAAAAATCATAATATTTATAGAAAAGGTTTGAAATGGATTAGCGCTTAACTAATTACAAAATTGGTAATTAAAAAAGTTTGAAGTATCCGGATCGATATTGTTCTAAATATATTTAAAGCAATTAATATTCTTAAATAATAAATACCAAAAAAACCAATTCGATCGATTATTAAAAGTAATCTTTAATATAATAAAAAGAATGATTATTAAAAGATAAAAATGTAATAAAAAATGATTAAGGATTAAAAGAAAAAGAGAAGTTATATAATATCGATATTCGAATTGTAATTGTTGCAAAGATTTTGAATATAAACTGGGTTTATAACTATTACAAAAGATAGCTACGAATATATAATGAAATAATATCAAAAAGGAATAAAAATATAAATATAAAACAATAATTGTATTGTTATCTCTTTTTCTAAATATAGGATCTATCTGTTCCTTATATACTATATACGCATGATTACACGTAATTACACATAATCATTATATAACTCTATAATTATAAGGATCTACAATACTACAAATCATAATGTTATTATATAACAATAATTATAAATTCAATTAATCGATATACTAAGCTCGATTAATACTCCGATGCTTTTAACGCTAATAAATCGAAAGCGATTAGTGTGCTTGTGCATTTTTGCGTATATATGCTTTAGTATACTCGAGCATCTTAATGTACATATGCTTTAATGGGCTCGGGTATTTTAGCGTACGTATACTTTAGTATGCCCGTGCACCTACTACCGGAAGATCCAAGTAATACGTAAGAGCATGATGTTCAGTAAACACGTGCTTCTTACGTGCCTTACGCTCTCAGCGTGACAAATATAATAAAAACAGCTCGAAGATTGTAAGATTATGATATAAATAAACCTATTTATGTTTTTCTTTTTCACTAATATTGATGCATTAATGATACGATCCTATAATTATATAACCTTCAATTCTATGATCCTAGTTACCTATCTTCTATATCCAATCATCGATAATTATATGACTTGCGGTCATATAATCTTTGATTATATAATTCATATTTCGATATTAGCAATTCTCTAAAAAAATAACTAAATTATATTTGTAGTAATAATTTTTTAAAGAAACAAAACAAATAACTTTGTAAAAATCATTTTTTCTTTTGTAAAGAAATCTTTTTTTTCTTTATTCTTCTTTTTATTCATTCTATAACCTTAATATTGATTATATTGTTATCAATAAAATCCTTCAAAACTTGATATGTTTTTGATTTGGTTATAGTATCTACTAGGTTTGATTCTCCATCGATCCATTTGATCTCTACAATCTCTCTACATTTATACGATTATCGAAATGCTATTATATCGATCATCAATCTCTTTTCCTATATTGTTCCAAGTTTTGTAAAGCATTGATAAAATGATTTGGAATCTATACAAATTGTGAATAAAATCTTTTAATTAATGAAGATTTCATTAATAATGCTTTTGATTATAGCATTAACATCGAACCCTAGTAATATTGCGTATAATTTCAATGCTAATACATTTCTTATAATTCTTTTGTATTTGATTAAGGATCAATGGATTAAGTTTGCTTTATTATTTTTGTTTATTAATATAATAATATATTCGATTTGTAAAAAAAGATCTTTGTTATTAGCGAAGAAAGCATTAATAAATATCATTAACTTTAACGAATTCGAATTTAATACTATATATTTCAAACCTTTTGTTTTATTATTCATTTGCTATTAAATACGTTTATTGAAAAGATGCACATTATTTTTATTTGGATTAATTATTTAAGCAACAAAAAATAAATCGAAAAATGCTTTGAATTAACTTATAATAGCAATATATATTTTTTGTATATATTATACAATATATTAATCTTTTAGAGCAACGGTCTTTTTAAGTTTTTTTTGTATTCCGGGTATATCTTTTAACTAAATCTAAACCAATTGAAGATTTTGATATTGTTTTTTTTGATTAAAATAAATACTTTCGTTTTTATTAAATATAATTGTATTGTTATTGAATTTGAATAAATTATTAATAATAAATTCCTTTTTATTTTTAATTATAAATCTTGTTTTTTGAAATTAATTCTGTTTTCAAATAGCAAATTGTTTATTGTAAACGATAAATATATTATCTATTTAAAATCCAATAATAGCAAATATTAAATCTTTTATTATTATATACAATAAGTATAAATTGTAAATTGATTAGATTATTCCGAAAGTATTAATATAATGTTTATAATAAATACTAAACTAATGATTTCCAATTTCCGGAATATTATAGAAAGGTTATACTATTTGAAATAGGAATCTTTTCGATACATTCAATTCGATTAATAATTGAATATAAAATTTACGAACCAAATCCGAAATCGATTGTATATATGTTTATATAATATCCTAAATGAATATCTTGATATTTTTGTTTTAAATATAAAGAATGGCTATAGCACTAAAAATAATTCGTTGATTAATTTGTTAAATAATAGATAATTGAATTAATACTGTATTTTTGTTCTAGTTCTTGAAAGTTTAAACAATTAATTGTAATTTATAAAAAGCTTAATCAATACTTTTATTCTTCATTTTATCGACGAATTTGGAATTAAAAACTTTTGTTCTAGTGTAAAAGGGAAGAAGGTAAGGGGTGAAAACAATAACAAAAAGAATGATCTTTTAGGAAAGAACAATACAACAAAAGGGGAGTAAAGGCTAGGATCAACTGGGATGGTTATGAACGATAAAGAAGGGAAGAATAATCAAAATGAATGATTTAGGTTATAATGGATATATATACAATTAAGAAAAAGGATGATAAAAAAGATAAAACTCAATAAACAAAACATAATATAATAATCTAAAATATAAAGTAAAAGGAATATAAATACTCTTTATAAAAAGCAAAGTTATATAAAAATATTAGATTCGAATGATTAAAGCTATTCTATAGTTTTATATTTCTTTTTATCTCATCTATTGATTAACCTTAATCAATTAAAGATAAAAAACAAAAGAAAACCGCGAAAAAGCTTAATTAAATCCGTATATCAATAAGTAAACTAATATACCCATCTCGCTATACTAACAAAATACTTTAACAAAATCCATTGATTCAATATTCTTTAATATCGGTTACTATACTTTACGAATTCGCAAAGTATCTTTTTACAAATCCATTACATTTCGAATTCATCCCTTCGATTTTAAATACTTCGAAAATTTATAATCATTTACTTTATATAACAAACGATTTCTTTAACATATAAAACGGTTTTGATTTGTAAATAGATTATTGTAATAATTTCTTTTTTTTAATACATTATCTCTTTTTCGAAAATCCTGGATTTCTATTATCTTCAAAGGATTCGTTTTAAAAACTATAAATATTAAAGCTTAAAAAGCGTAAACGATCAAACTTTTAACTATTAAAGATAAAATAGGAAAAAGCAATAAATTCTTTATTTATAGAAAAGTCGATATTTAATTCTAATATATAAACTACCATTAAACAACTAAAAAATGAATATCTTTTATATATTTTTTTTCGTTTCTTTATTTTTTTAAAAGTTTATACAAAAAAAGTTAAAGTATTCTTTTTCGATTTTTTGTATTACAAATTGAATTACCTTTTCGATTTTTATAACAATTCCAAAACGCTTTTCTTTACCAATATATTATCCCAAAACAAAATTCCCATAAATACTTATTTAATAGAATATACAAAAAATACACAAATATTCACCGGAAAATTAAATATCACAAATTTTCTCTCTTTCGATATATTCTCATTAAAGATTAGTATTAAGTTATAATATAATTTAAATATCGTTGAATATAATATATCATTTTCAAAAAAAGGCAAAAGTTGATCGTTATCGTTATATATTACAATTATATAAAGAATTATAGAAGTATATAAAAGCTTAGTGTTTATAACAATTATATTAATCTTAATAATTGTTTTCAAGATTAATATATTTATTGGATTTGTAATAACCTTTCAATTCAATTCCGCATTCTTTTTTACAATTTTATAATCCTTAAAATTAGTTTTAAATAATAATAATTATCATTCTTTAATATTAAACAATAAAGCTTTAAAGAAAACTTTAATTAATTTAATTAATCAAAAAATGTTAGCTTTTTTTGTTAAAATAGAAAAAGAACAAATTCGATTTTTAATTTTACAATCATTGTAAAAAACAAAGGATATAATTACACTATACAAACTATATTTCTTTTTTGTAACGCTTATATTGTAAAAGAGCTGTTTAGAACAGAGTTAATAGAGTTCTTAGAATTTATTACTATTTGATTATGCTATGAGAAAGAGATTGTTATATATACATAAACCGTATAAGTAGGATATATGTACGGTATATGCTTGTTAATCGAGTATGTAAATTGTAATAGTATGTATGTGTACCGAAACGTTTGCTATGTTAGTTAAGTAGCGAAAGTATAATACTATCCTTTTTTTTAGTAAAATTCGTTCTCGAGCGATTATTTGTTAATAATCTTGTATTATACTTTATACAATATTTGTCAATCAATTAAATCGAGCAAAAAGCGTTTATTGTAAGCTTTGCGATTATTGTTGCAAAGTATATAATTGTATTTGCTTATTCCTAGGCGGCAGCGTGTATATAAGCATTTCGCAACGAGATGAGTGCCTATTCGACACTTCGAAACGGCAAAATAGTGTTTGTATTGAAAAGGCATATAATAAAGGCTTTTTCCATTGTAAATCTAAACTTATATTCAAATCATTTCAATTTCTTTATCAAATTCATTGCTTCCTTAAGTATATCTTCTTATATCGATAAATCGAACAACTTTATATTGAGTATAGCAAAAGAATCGTCGAGTAAAAGCTTTACCAAAAAGCAAAGGCAATATAAGAGTGCGGCGAACGCGTAAACAACGCTAGCGGCGAAGCAATCGAAGTTAAAAGCGTTTGTTGTGATCAAAATTCCTTCTTTTTCTTCCTTTTTTTTAAAGCAAGATTATAAAAGTGATGAAGAAAGTGAAATGGCGAAAAGCGACAATGATCTCGATAAACAAAACCTTCCAATTAATTCTACAAGTTAGTATTTTTTTTCTTTTTAAGTAACAAACAATAATACTAATTTAACATAACAATAATATGTATTTAAGCATTTAAATCGTTAATACAAGATTTTGTTAATGAAGGTTCTTTATAATAAAAGATTATATTAAAATAACAATAATAACAATAATAGAATTAAATATCAATGGCGAAACAATAATAGCAATAACAATAGAATCGAACGTTTACAATACTGATTTAAACCAATAACAACAACAAAAAGCTTATTACAAAAACTCCAAATCAATCGAAGAATAATAACAATAATGTATTTGAAACAATACATTATAAATTGTATAAAGGGTTTGTTAAATCGTTATTGAAATCGCCGGCAAAATCATTATTTATTATTAACGATTATTTCGAGAACTTTAAAGATATATATATACTATATATGCAAAATTGTTTTATAAAGAACTCGAAAGGGAAGTATTATATTATACTAAGGCAAAAAAGAAAGCTTTGCCTTTTTTGTTTTAATCAAAAGCAAAAATATAAAAAGGTTTCAAAAGGTTAATTGTTAAACGATTTTTTGAGATATCGCGAAGCATTATCGATTTATAAATAAAAGACAAAAGCAAATTATTTCTTTTCTTAATTATTCTTTGTAATATTATTAACAAAAGAATAAATAGCTTTGTAAACAAAGCTTAAATATAAATTCTCAAAAAAAGTATTGAAAAGAATTTTGATTAAAGAAAAAAAGAAGCGTATAGAAAAGATCTACGAAAAGGAGTTGAAAAGATATCAAACGTACAAAAAGTTTGAACAAAAGAAAAAGCGTAAGCAAGCATTAAAAAAGATAGCTTTAAAGCTACAATTAAAAACCAAAGCATTTTAAGCGATATCTCGTTTCAAATAAATAATATTTCTTTTTTCTTTTTTAATAGCTTTGTTTATTCTTTGATTAAATAGAATAATAAAGATTGATCATTTTGTATTTATTTTAAAGATTCCTTTTTTCTTTGTACTATATCGAAAATCGCGTTATTTTAGTTAATATTAGTAATAGCAGCGATAATTTGATATAATATAAGGATTTCTTTAAATAATTGTGATTACGAAATGGTTTAAAAGAAACGTATTCGATCAACAGCGAATATAAGTTTGTTATTATTAATGTAATCGTAATCGTTTTCTTTACTTTTATAAAGTTTAATCTATTCGAGTAATAAAGCAAAAAGACCAGGCAATATAGAGTTCGCTCAATGGAAGTTATATAATTTATAAAGAACAATTTTCAAATCAAAAGCAAAGTACTAAATAAAATCAGCATTAGCGTTAAACTAGAAAACGCGATATCATAAAGAGTTGCAGATCTTCTTAATAGCGAAAACTTTTTTTATTTCCTATTTAGAATTATTAATAATATTGATGAGCAATAAAGACTTTTAAATTTAACTAAGGAAAGAATTATTATAAGCTTTTCGAAGCTTATCGAGTAGAAATATTAAATATATCTTTATAATGGCGAGAAGTTCGAAGCAAAAAAAGCTATCTACTCGATCTATAATTTTAAATCGATTTTAAATGAGATAGTTAAGCTTCTTAAAGGATCGCTAAATAAAGTAGTTCTTTATGTTCAACCATATATAATCTTCGATATCGAAGTCTATAATACAACAATACGAATTAGTAGATCGAATTATCTTCTTTTAAGCTCGAAAGATACTTTCTTTAGTGCGGATAACGATTATTTGATTATGTTTAACAAATTTGCGAGCGTTTTGAACATTTACATTTTTTATTGAAAAGTTATCTTTAATATCCCAATCCTAACTATTATATAGAGAGTAATCGTAAAGAGCTTCGAAAAGCAATAAGTCTTTAAAAGATTTGTATAGAAAAATGAATTGAGCATAATCCATTATAAGTAAGAATTCCGATCAATCGTTTTGATAATAACTAACGAATAAATATAAACGTTATTGCAAATATTAATTGTAAATCTTTGTTTAATTATTTGTTTAAGAGTGATAAATAATGAAAAGCTTAATATTAGTATTTAATAATCGATTGAATTCTTATTAAAACTTTAAGATAAATTAAGAACCTTTATTCGATATAATCGATTTGAAGGCTTTGTAATATCGATAAACGTGATACAAATAAAGCTTGGTTTGTTTGTGTGAATCAATTTCTTTGTAATAAGGAATGGAAATGGCTTGTTTTGTTAATTAATCGATAATTATAAGAATGTTATTGTAACTATGTTTATCCTTATTGAAACTACAATAATCTATAATAACGTTTTGTTATATTTGTTCAGGAATAGAAAGCAAATATAGCAAACCGGAAATGCGATTTCGCGATATAAAATTGTGTTTGTAAGCGTAGCAATTGCATATATATTAAGCAATTGTTGTAAATATGCCGGGTTAGTAATATTGTTTTGATAGCAAAAAGTAGGTTTTCTTGATTCCAGAATATATTGTAGAAACTAAATCATAAACTTTTCGAATAAGAAACATATAGAGGTTTTCCGAATCGGGCATCACCAAGCAATCGTTGTATAATAGTAAATCGTTTTAGAAAACAAAATATTTGTAGTTTTTAAATACTTCGATTCATAAAGCTTATAAATTATCAAAAGAGCAATTGACGTCGAAGATATAATTAACGATATTGAAGTAAAAAGTAATAAGAGTTAGGTTTATAATAAACAATGCATTGTTATTGATCTCCTTCTTCAAATCGTTCTATATAATCCTTATATCGATTTGATTATTCTTTATAAACTATTGAAAGCGATTCTTTTTTTTTGTTTGATTTTATATATTAAGTTTGTTGATATAATATATAAAAGTATTGACAAAAGAATTGTTTTTGCCGAGATGATATATAATAACGAAGTTATAGTTAATTAGCAACTTGGCCTATCAAGTTTATTAAGCGTTCAAAGTTTTAATAGTTATAAAATATTCCAAAGCTTTATAATCTATATAGATTCAAACTTAATGAGAAAAGCTAATTAATTCTAATTTCCAATAGCCAAAGAAGTGTATTATCAATAATATCTTTTTATTATAAACTTTGTAATTCAATTCAATAAAAACTATAGTTTTGAAGAAGTATATTACGAGTAGCTAATCGTTATTATACTTTTGAAAAAGCATATTAATAACTACTTTATTCGAAACGTTGGTTTCAAGTATATAAGAAAGGTTATAATTGTAATATTGAAGCAAAAAAGCGAAAATAAGCTTTTATTTCAAAACGTTGAATACATTGCAATATAAATCGTTGAAATGAAACGGAGTATTAGCTTTGATGAACTTTATCAAAGATTTGGCTATAATATCGTAGTTTTTGATAAAACAACAATAAAAATTGCAAAAACCAAGGAATAATTGAATTTCTTTAACAATCGTAAAGTATATTCAACTTTTAATTACTTTTATCTTCTCTGGATCAATTTCAACATTTTCGATAAAGATAATAAATCCGAAATACTTAGTACATTTAATATTAAATTTATATTTCTTGAAATTGATTTGAAGACCAGCAGCTTTAAATCAAGCTAAAACTAGTTTAATTTAAGCTTGATGATCTTTTTCGTTTTCAAAGTAAATCAGAATATTGTTAAAGTAAACAATGCAAAATATATTTAAGTAATCGAAAAGTATATCGTTTATATATCTTTAATAAATTGTTAAGTTGTTTGTAAAGCCAAATAGTACAATTTTGCATTTATAAAAACTATAGCGCGTATAAAATGTAGTATATTTTTCAAAAGCAGAATTCATTTTGATTCGATAAAAGATTTAACGGATATTAAGCTTTGTATAGATTTTCGCATCGGCGAGGTATATAAACGTTTTGTTAATCAAAAGGAGAGGATATCGATCCTTGCAAATAAGAAAATTTAATAAACGAAAATCGATATAAAATCGGAATGTACCATTAGCTTTTTAAACAAACAAAACGGATATTATATAAAAAGCTTGGTTAGGCTTTATAAATCTTTTAACCAAATTGTTAATTAAGTATTCCTTAACAATTTCTAATTATTTCAGCGATATTTTATAAAATGGATTGTATTTCAAAGCTTTTTCCTTTTTATCTTTCAGTATAATTTTGTAATCGTATGAACGGTAAAGTAGTAGTATATTCGAATCGGCTTTAGAAAAGGTTTTTTGGAAAGCTTTATATGTCGAAGGAATTGAAGGTTCTTCGTTAACGACAATAAAGGCGTTGTTTAAATATGATTGAAATCTAATATATTAGTAAGCGTTTATAGCAACTAAAAGCTGGTTCTTTTGGTTCTATTTTTGTTGATATTCTTATGTAATAGTTTCGATATCGTTGAAAGTGATAGCGAAAAGCTTATTATATTTGTATTTTTTGTACAAAAGTTCGAATTATACAAATGTAAAAATATAAATATTAATAATATCGAACAAAAAATGAAGCAACGATTTGTAGAGTTTTTGTAGCTTTACAATATAAGCTTTCTTAAGCAATTGTTAAAGAGCTTTTTCGAATATTTGTTGAAAAGAAAAAAGAAGAAAAGGGTTAAGTTTCTTTGCAGATATAGGGTCGAAAAGTTGTATCGTAAATATAATAATAAACTTAAGCTAAACGTTTTATTATTGTTAATAAACATCGAACTTATCGTTTTTTCGATTAATGTTTTGTTGTATAAATCGATTGATCTTTTTTTGTTTCAAATCACTTTTTGAAAACAATAAATTCTAACTCAAAAAGTATATAGATAATTGTTTTAAAAACTATTCAAAGTATTGATTAAAATAATTAAGCTTTGTTTGCAATTCTAAAAGCTATAATTTATTTAATATAATACTATAAGAATTTAGATCTGTAATAAAAAATAGAATGAATAATTGCTTTTAATCATTGATTAAAAGATTAAAAAAAGTGTAATGAATAATAATGTAACCTTGCATATTATTGTAATCTTTAACGTTAATAAAAGTTTCAAATAAATAATAATATAGTTTAAACAATGAAAATAAAAAAGTAAAAAGTATAGTATTAATAAAAACGTATCCGTTTGCTTTAAAGTTAAAAAAAGTATTCGATTTGAAAAAGTATCCGTTTTTGGAAAGGATACAAAGTAAAATCATAGTTTGACCTTCCATTAGTTTGGTTAAATTAAGGAATCGTATATCTTTGATAATATTTAAAAAGAAGTCTTTGTTTAAATGTTTGTTTTTAAACAAATGTTTTTCGTTTAATATATTAATTCAATGTTTTCAATATATATTTAGAGATCGAAATGATCTTTAATGTTATGGAAGTTTTTAATGGATTTGTTATTGATAGCGATAACGAAGTTAATAGGGATATCCGCTTTTATTTTATAGAAACTTGCTTATAGTGTTTAAAAGTAAGCTTTGGGAGTAGAAAAGGAAGCAATGTTCTAAATGAAGATTCTAAGAATCGAATTTTTGAAAGTTTTAGTATATTTCGCCAAGGTGTTATATAGCGGGTAAAACGGTTTGAATTAAGCATATTAAATTGCATTAATGTCAAAATAGTTAATGTTTCGATTTATTTGAAAAGAGTAAACCATTGTTATAATGGATGGTTTCTTAGCAAAAACAAACTTTCGAGAAGCGTAATATTTATTTCTTTTTTATATAAAGACCTCGTTTTCATTAATTTTGATTAGCTTGTTAATTAGCTTTTCCGTAATGAGATAACTGTCTTTGTAAAAAGCTATAGTTTAAGCTAAATGATCGAAAATCTTATTTTCGAGATCCTTAAACAATTGAGTATTATCGATGATTTTGGCTTAGGTTGCTAAAAATTTGAAAGTTCTATACTATTTCAAAAAATAGTTATATTAAATAGAAGGATTATTAAATATCTTTCAATAGTTATATTAAATATAGATACGCTTAACCTTTACAAAATTGCTATAAATTGCGATTAATTAATGTATTAGTTTTGCGTTAATAAAACGAGGAATTTGTGTATATAATATATAGAAATGCTTTTGGATTTCCAATTTTGTTTGGTTCATAATATAAGTATATTAAGCCATCTCTAAATCGAGAGTATTGATATACAAATTAAAGTGTTTAAGAATAAGTATATTTTACAAACTTGTTTAAGGTTCTATATTATCATTTAGTTTTTTGATAAGATTAATTATTTTGAGATGATACAAATAAATAAAGTAAAGGGAATATAAAAGGTTTGGGAAATTGTATTTGCGGATAGAGGATCGATTATTCTTAGTGCAACGATTATTATTAGATTCGAAAAGCGAAAAGCTAAGGGCAGGGTTGTCAGGGTTATCGATTTGTAATCTCTTTAAAATTTTTTTACAATTTTTGCAAAATTAATATTGCTTTTTTGCAATAAAGTATTGATCAATTTCAATAGAAAAAAGAATTGTTTTAAAGAAAAAATTGAAAAAAAGAATAATAAAAGTAATACTATATGCGATTTTATTGTATAATTATTCAATTTCTATAGTTTAAATAAAAAGAATCTTTCGCATTACGTATTCGCTTTTGCAATCTTAAGAATCGAGGATATGCAAGATAAAGTTGCAAAAAGTATTTTTTGGAATAAGGGTAGATTATAAAAAAGGCATTGCTTTTTGTTTCGTCTCTTTATTTTTTCCTTGATTTTGATTTCGAATAATTACATTAAAAGCAAAACCAAGGGTAGAACAAAAAGTTGATGATGTAAATGCAAAGCTTATTGGCGCAATATTTTGGCTAGGAAACGCAACGGCATTAGCATTGGATTTGCCGGAAAAAGAACAAAGTATATCGAAAAGAAAAGAAAAGTAGAAGGATTTCCGAAAATAATAAAGAGTATATCGCTGTTAAACTAGGTTTAGTATTAATCTTCTTTTTGTAAATAAACGATTTTATTGCTTGAAAACGTTTTTAAAAAAGTATTATCGAAAAAGATATTTTTTTAAACAATTACCAAATGATTAGAACGATTTGATATTTAAATAGTAAATAATGTAATGCTTATATTGTAAAAGAGCTATTTAAAACAAAATTAATAAAGTTTTTAAAATTTACTATTATTTAATTATATTACAAAGGAAAGATTGTTATATATACATGAACTATATAGATAGAACACATGCACAGCACATGCTTGCTAATCGAGCATGTAAACCGTAACAACGTGCACGTATACCGGAACGTCTGCCATGCCAGCCGGGCAGCGGAAGCGTGACATTTTTCGGGTTAAAAATGTTCAAAGTATTGTTATATATAAATAAATAATTAGAATTTTCAATTGAAATATACTTTATTATAAGAAAAGAAATTATTAATAAGCGATACTCTTTATTAAGTTTTTGCAAAATTGTTTTTCGCTAAAAAACCAAATTAATGCATACAATTTGTTATATTGAAGAGAAATAAGCTATATATAGAAAGTTATAATTCTTTTCCTTTCAACGATAATAATATTGGTATATTTTAATCAAAAATTGAATATTATTTTTGATCGAATTATTAAGAATATTTAATACCAAAACCAAAATCCAAATAAATCTTATTGGTAACGATTCCCCGCGAATATTTAAATATATAAAAGGATTTATTATATTAAAAAAAAGCTTTTGAAAAGTTAATAAACCAAAAGTTTGTTGATATCAAGCCTTTTTTGCAATAATATAAAGTTTAAACCAATTATAAAACTTTCTAAAAATATATATTTTATTGATTATATCTTTTTTTGTATAAACTTTTGCTAATCTACTATTTAGCTTTTTTACTTTATAACGAATAATTTCCAAATCGAAAATATTTGCTAATTATTAAATATAATATAAATATATATTTGGTAGATAGCAAACAATCAATTTAGCTATTTAATATTATCCAATTTGTTTAACGATATATCTTTCTAATAAAACTTGAAATTATATAAGATTGTTATCAATAATTGCAAAAGAATATTTATATACTTTAAAGGTAATATATTTATCGATCTTTTAATATATAATAATATAATTGCCAAATTTAATAAAAGTTCAATAATAAACTATTATAATGTTCATTAAATTTGCTTTATAGTTAACTTTCTTAATCGAAATATTAATACTTAAATATTCCCAAATCATTATATTGTAATCTATTAATTCAATAAAAACATCCAAATCCATATTCTTAATCTCGAATATAAATATAAATCGAAAAAGCATTTTTAATTGATATTGTTTATTATCAATACTCAATAGATTATATTTATTATAAAAAAAGCTTAAATCTTTGGTTTTTTTGTTAATTTATTTCATTTTAGTTTTCTTTTTCGATATAATTAAAACAACTTTTTTAAATTCAAAAAATATAACCTATTGATTAATACAATATCCTCATTTTCGTGTTTTTAATAATCGACGCATTAGTTTATTATTAATATTGTCGATAGTATTTGTAGATTCGAAAGTTTTAATAATAGCATATAAATCTTCAATAAATTAAAAACTTTATTTGAAAATAAACGATAAAGCTAAAAATTTGCTAATAGGAAATCTTATTTAATAATCTATAATATTGTTTAAATATTCTTTACATTTATATTAAACATTCTTTACTTTTTTAATAGCAATGATATTGTTTTTCAAATATTCTTTTTGAAAGATATTAATAACAAACTATATCTTATCCCGGATTATATCGATTATTGATTCATTTATAACTTTCTCAAACTTATATTACAAAGTTAATATAAAATGATTAAAAGAAATATATGCGTTATATTGCAATTTAACAAATTGGTTTTTATATTATTTTAGAATCTACAAAAAGTAACTAAATTTTTCCGTATACTATACTTTAATAACAATTAAAAAGATTACAAATTGTTAATCGACTTTATTATACTTAATCTTTTCAATTAACGAAAATCTTGGTTCATCTATTGTAAAAAATAAAAGGTATAATAAAAATGAGAAATTGTAATATTAAAAAGCAAAAGAATATAAAAGATTTAATATAAAAGCGTAAAGAATCTTATAAAAAAAATAAGATTTATAAATACAAAAAAGGCTAAAGAATTAATAGATTAATAGAAAAAAACAATTATTTAAAAGTAAAAGAATCAATATCGAAATTAAAGAATTGTAAAGTTATTGATACAAAAGAATATAAAGATCGAAGTATAATATATGAAAAAAGTTGTTATTGTTAAAGAAAAAGATTAATAAATACTTTTAATTATAATTATCATCGCTTATAGGATCGGCGATCTAGGCATTTATAAAATCATATAGAATTACTTACTTATACAACTATTCGTAAAGAAATTGCATATATATTATTAGATTAGTTTTCGTTTGTTTGTTTATATCAACAAAGGATTATATAAATAGCGCGTAATTGTAAATTCATTTATTTTATTTGCTTTATAAGCAGATCATATATATAGCATATGATTTGAGGGATATATTACACTGAGAGCGTAAAGCATATAAGAAGTACGTGTTTATTAAACATTATACTTTTACATATTACTTGGATCTTCTAGTAGTAGGTGTATAAGTATACTAAAGCATATATACGCTAAAGTGCTTAAATACATTAAAACATACGTACGCAAAAGTATACAAGCATACTAACCGTTTTCGATTTGTCGGTGTTAGGAATATCGAAGTATCAACCGAGCTTAGTATATCGATTAATTGAACTTATAATTATTGTTATACGATAACATCATAACTTGTAGTATTGTAGATCCTTAAGATTACAAAGTTATACGATGATTATGTATGATCACGTATAATCATGCGTATATAGTATATAAAGAACAAAGGGATCCTGTATTTAAAGAAGCAAACAATAATACAATCACTGTTTTATACCTATACATTTATTCCTTTAAGATATCACTTCATTATATATTCGTAGCTATTCTCCGTGATAATTATAATATTTATACTTATAAAAAAATTAGATTTATCAAAATAGTTGAAATAAGCGTTATATTCTAAAAAGATAAGATTATATTTTCTAATGTATTAAACAATGATAGTATTATTAACTCGATCGCTAATCCTAATAATAGTATTAAAATCATTAAACCAAGCACTTTTGTTACAAAAAAAGGTTTTAAATATAAGATTAATATAAAAACCAGGAATAAGTGCAACATTAGTTAATATAAAATCCGTTTTATTCAACAAAATTCTTTTAATTATTCTATCGCTATAATCAACTATTAGCAAGTTTAACAATTCTGTTTCGATATAATTCGAGATATTATTAAAAATATACTTTTCGCTTATTAAAAGATTTGTATCGTTAATAATATATATAGCATTATAATTGTTTAATAAGGTACAATTTGCTAATATATATGTAAAAGTGATTATAAGAATTAAAAAAGCGCTGATACATTTGTTCGAATCGATAATGCAAAAGATAATATTATAAAGATTCTTTTTTAATAAAGATTTATAAAATTAATTAGTTTAAATACTAAAAAGCCATCCTTTTTTGAATAAGATACTATAAAGATTATTATATTTCTTATTTTTAATGCATTTATTGATCTTTTTAATTTATTTTTTATTAATAGTTCGAATAAATTGATCAATACATTTATCGATAAAGATTAATTTAATTATTCGGCATTTATCGAGCTTATATTAATAGCTTGAACCAATTATTTAATTTTCTTTACAAAAACAATGTTAAATAGCGTTGTTGTTTTTCGATTGTTTTCTAGGTCCGGATAATTATTGTAATCCTGGTTCTGGAATAGCAAAGAATCCTTTTGGCAAAGGATTACAAACTATTCGATTGATATAATCAACGAAAAGATTATTATATTGTTTTAAAGTAGTAATATAGCATCTTTTCTTATTTTTAATATTTAAAGTAATTAATTATTGTTTTAATCAATTTGGGATTAGTTTGTTAAATATTTCTAGGAATTGTTTATATTTATAAATTCTTTTAATCTTCAAAAAGTTGTAAATTAATGTTCAAGTATAAAGTAATTTCTACTTTTTATATTATTTCATTAAATTGATTTGTTTATTATATTTATTATTAACATAATGGATATATTTAGTTTAAATAATTCTTAAAATTGTTAAATCTATAAAAGTAATCTTTATATATAATTAAACAATAATTTATTTTAAGATCCAATTTTATATAGCTTTTTAAAAGATTTCCAAAGTGTAGAATAAATCGATTATAAATATAATTCAATTAAATATATAATGGAAATTATTATAATTTGATTATGTTTATTTTTTTAAGTTTTATAAATCTTTTTTATAAATAAAAAGTTCTTTGTAAGATCTTTGAATATAGTAGAAATAGAATCAATAGAAAGCTTAAATTTAGATATTTCATTTATTTCAATGTTTATAATGTATCAATTATAAACTTCAAGTTTTATAGCATATTGATTATAGCGTTTACAATTCTTTTCAAAAATTATAATATCTATAAAAAAGGTTTAAAATGAATTAGCATTTAATTAATTACAAAATTGGTAATTAAAAGAGTTTGAGATATCCGGATTAATATTGTTTTAGATATACTTAAAGCAATTAACATTTTTAAATAATAAATATTAAAGGGATCAATTCGTTCAACTATTGAAAATGATTTTTGATATAATAAAAAGAATAATTATTAAAGAATAGAAGTATAATAAAAAATGATTAAGGATTAAAAGGAAAAAAGAAATTGTATAATATCGATATTCGAATTGTAATTGTTATAAAGATTTTAAGTACAAACCGAGCTTATAATTATTACAAAGAATAACTATGAATATATAATGAAATAATATTAAAAAGGGATAAAAGTATAAATATAAAATAGTAATTGTATTATTATCTATTTCTTTAAATATAGGATCCATTTGTTTCTTATATACTATATATATATGATTATATATGATTATATATAATTATATATAATTATTATATAACTTTATAATTATAAGGATTTACAGTACTATAAATCATAAGATTATAGCATAATAATAATTACAGATCTAAATTCTTTTAGTAAAGATTGAATTATATAAAGTAAATCTAATTTAATATACTTGTTTAATTAGTTGATATATTAAGCTTGATTAACGTTTTAATGCTTTTAGCGCTAACAGATCAAAAGTGATTAATGTACTTATACACTTTTGCGTATGTATACTTTAGTGTACTTGAGCATTTTAGCGTATGTATACTTTAATATGCTCGGGTATTTTAATGTACGTATACTTTTAGAATGCTTATGCATTTACTATAGAAAGATCCAAATAATACGTGAAGATATGATGTTTAGTAAACACGTGCTTCTTACGTGCCTTACGCTTTCAACGTAACAATTGATATAATAGATGTTTTAATATTAGTTAATATACTCGATATAATTGATATAAAAAAGAATCGATAATTTAAATATTTTAAAGATTCGTTAACGAAAAAGGAATTCGATTATTATATAAAGAAGTTAACAAAAATGATTATTAATAGCAAATACTTTTACAAATATATAAAGAAAACTATTGAATCTATTAACGCTTAACATTTGGCAAAGAATTAATTCGAATATAAAGTTAATTAATTATACTTTGAGATTTTAACTTTTACAATTTAAATTGTTCCTTACAAATTCGAAAGCGATTGAAATGACAGTGAAACGCTAAGGCTTTATAAAAGAACTATAATCATTTAAACCATTTAGAGTAACAATAGTAAGTAAACACTTGGACTTTTTTTTGATTATATAATCAACGTTACCGAACAATAATACAAAATGTCACGATCAATTATATAATCAACGTTATCGAACAATAATATAAAATGTTACGATAAATTATATAATTAATATCACGGAGGATAGCTACGAATATATGAGAGGATATCTGAAAGGGATAAAGGTATAGGTATAAAACAATGATTGTATTGTTGTCTGTCTTCTAAAATACAAGATCCCTCCGTTCCTAATATACCTATATTCACGTGATTCCACGTGATCATCA
>NGKF01000001.1:1563029-1586324 GCA_002162555.1 Monilinia aucupariae
CACGTGATCATCATTTGACTCTGAGATCTTAAGGATCTACAATATAATGATCTATAATATCATAAATCTACAATATAATGATCTTTGATATTATAGTATATTGGTAATTATAGATCTAAATGATTCTAAAAGAAACTAATATACTAATTGAGAAGATCCAATACTATATTAATATAATAATGTATAAAGCGTTTATATTAACTTTGGAAACTTGTTTAATTAGTAGTATATCAAACTTTTGATACTTTGAAGCTTCTTAACTCTAATTGATCGAAAAATGGGTAGAGTGCTTATACGCTTACTTCCGGAAGATCCAAAGCTTATATGGAATTATAATATTCTACAAACATATGATTATTATATGCTTTATGCTTTTAGCGTGATACACCCTTTAGATTATATGCGTAGTATATAATTTGCTTACAAAGCAAACAAAATAAGTAAATCTACAATTTTGCGTTATTCGCGTAATCTTTTGTTAATGTAAACAAACAAACGAAAATTAATCTAATGATGTATATGCAATTTCTTTATAAATAATTGTATAAATAAATAATTCCATATAATTCCATGAATACCTAAATCGCCGATCCTATAGGTAGTAATGATTATGATTGAAGGCATTCATTATATATTTGTTATATTTAATCGTTTTGTAGCATATTGTTGTTTTGTTGTAATTTTCATTGTATAAATATTTAATTGTAGTTTTGATTTCTTGATCCTTCGATTTTTTAAAAATAAGTATCAACAATAGCAATAACAATAACAACTATATCAACAATAATATTATTAATAATATTATTATTAATATGCTTTGCTATAGTTACAACTCTTGGGTTAGGAATTTTTTTTATGCTCAAGAAGCTTTGATTGCTTTCTGCTATTGTATCTTTTCTTTCTTTTCTCTTTTTCCTTTTGTTTTTTTTATTCTTTTTATTTCTTCTTCTCTTTTTGCTTCTTCTTTTTTTTTTGATTCTTTTGAATCGTTTCTGGGATATCCTCTTCGCACCCCCGTTCCTTTTCCCTATCGCCTCTATTGTCGCCTTTCGCTTTTTCGTTCCCTTTTTCCTTATTTCTTCGATTCTCTCCCCTTTCGTCCCTTCCGAGCCGGTTCTAGCGAGGGTGACGATAAAGATAAGAATGAGGATCAAAGTAAGGATAAAGATGAAGATTCTTTGTTTTATCGAAAAGTAAATACTATAATCACTTTAATAGTATATTATTTACATTTCATAAGATTCTAATAAGAACCTTGGTTTTAATCCTATAAGAATTGAATATGATAATGAATTGAGTAATAAAAGGTTTGGAATAGTATCTTCTATTTTTATTATTTTTTCTATAATAACTTTTTGTATCTTTATTAAAAAAACTTAATTTAAAAAGTTAAAGAATCTCTATTTGTATATACAATATATAAAATCGCTAATTGTTGAGCAAAAAGATAAGATTTATTATAAAAACGCGGATTCCCAAAAAGTTCGATATTATTGATACTTTACATATATATATCGGCCTTTGTTAGTATATTTGTATATAATAACGAATAATTTCTTAATCGCAAAAACCAATAATAACAAAAAGATATAATATCCCTTTTTCGCTTTATATTATAATCGCTAATTATATAATTATAAAAAGTAAAGCGTTTTTGAGCCGCTTTTCGAAGTATCTTAAAGTATATTAATCTTTAAATAGCTTTGAAATCGATACAAAATATATTTATATTGAAAACGGATATTTTTGGAAATAGGTATACTTTGAAGGATTATTTTGCAATAGCAAAAATAAAGAGAAAAAGAAAAGAAAGGAAAATGAATGATAATGGTAATGGAAAGGTTGCTTAGAGGTAAGCTTTCTTTAGAGTAAAAGTGGAAAATAAAGATTAAAGTAATAAAGTATAAAGGGAATACTATAATAATATTAATTTTGTTTAAATACCATATAATTACTAATTATTCGATAACTTTTGTAATTCGATCCTTAGCATTTTATATATTAATTAGTTTAATAAAGTATTCAAACTTTTGTTTAATAAAATTTTTAATAAATCTATTTATCGGTATATCGATAGTTAGTAAATACGTGATTAAGAATCGCTTATTAGCGTATTCTTAACAAAGCTATATATTCTAAATATCCATATGCTTAAATTTAATAAAGATTTTTTTATTCTTATCAATTATTAATTGGATTGTTTAAATATTATCGCAAAAGATATTAATAGGTTTCTTTATTAATACCTTAATCTTTTTTAAAAGCTATAATATTGTTATTACCTTTTTAATCAATCTTTCTACATTTAAAAGTTTTGTTTTTATAATTGAAATAGTAATTATGTTTTGTTTTGTAGCTTTCTATACAATAATACTATTATATAATATGATTATATAGCTTTAAAAGGATTTCCAAGTAATCATATTATTTGCAAAAAAAGTATTTGAAAAGGTTATTATTTAAAGTATATAATTATTCTTATAGCAAATAAAGAAATATCGAGATCTGTATAAATATATAATATAATGATTTGTTGCTATAAAGTGATTTTTTGAAAAATTAATATTATATTCGCTTAGTTTAAAGAAAAAGAATGTTGAATCGGCTTTAATTGTTATGGTCGAATATAAGATTAATTTAACTTTTTTTTAATATTCTTTTACTTTAGAAAAAGAAGCTATATCCTTATTCTTTTCAAATATTATAATTGGAAATGGTATAGTTGTTTTTTTTTTTATAAAACCAAATTTGCAAGCGATCTTATTAATATAAATATCGTATATTAATTATAATTTCTTAAATTATTGATCTTTAATAATTCGAATCCTTAGAAACCATTAAATATCGCCAAAATCTCTAAGTTTATATTTAGTTTTAATTTCATTAACTATTTGATCCTTTTGATATTTATACTTTTTGTGATAAATCATTTGGATATCGTTAATAAAGAACAAAATGAATATATAGAAATTAGAGGATATAAAGATACAAAGCTTTTCTTTGCATTTTATTATTTTTAAATTGATGAATATACTTGTAAACTCTTTATACCAAAGTGCAAAAAAGTCTTTTAAATCATATAGCGCACGATCGAAAGTAATGGATTTACTAGGTATTTTATACCTATTTGGTATATGGTATATAATTGGATTCCTAATGGGATTTCGAGATACATTAATAAAAGTATTCATAACGTTGTATTACTTTGTTTCAAGATTATTCTTTATTATTGTTATCATTATTATGCGAAAGGATTGCGCAGTAAATGTAGTTGCGTAAATTGATTCGATTATTGCTATATTTTGAAGATCTTTTTTAATTATTAATTGTGATTTGTAGCAATCGATATAGTCGCTTTGATCATTTTTATAAGTAAATACTTATTAAAATGGAATAAGCTTTGATTTAGCCGATATTGTTTCAATTTCTTGTTAAATGCTTTAATCCTATAATGCTTTAATTTTGCGGTTATAATTCATTTTGAACCAATATCTAAATATATAAGTTTTAAAATTATAGAAGAACCTTGGTAATGATAATGCTACTAATTTTAGTATTTGTAAAAAATCTGTAACCTTGGGTTAAATCAAAAGCATAATTATCGATTTATATTTTATTGCGGCAGTTATTATATTATATATAATGATGAATTTACTATTTTGTTTATTTAGCTTATTCTTTTGCTTATCAGATCAGAAAGTGTTATAGAAATCATTTAATCGTTGAAATCTATTTTTGAATCCGCATAATTAAGCAATCACAATATTAATAAAAGTATTAGTTTTGTAATAACCATTTGCTCATTAACGTAAACGATTTAAACGTTTAATATAATCAATTATTTGATGCTTTGTATAATCGAGGATTATATCAACATCGTTAAACGCATCGAATTTAGTATATTCTTTAGTATTAATGTTAAGCTTAAAAATCTCTATTTATAAAGTATATAATCATTTAATAGCTTTATTAGATATAAATAGCGAAAGAGATTTTTTAAACATATTCCTTTTTATAGAAGGTAACACTGTATCTCCCTTTTCGTTATTGAGAATCGAATAATCATTCGATTTATTATCCTTAAGAATACTATTTAACACTAATATTAATAATCTTAATGAAATTGCTGATTCTCTATAACCAAAATCTATACAAACCTTTTATAAATTAATCATTTCAAGCAGGCTTTTATCCTTTGCTATAAGTACAGTTAACAAGGATCTTGATTTACTAAGAACCAGCGTTGACTCATTAACTTTTATAACTGTATCGGGATCTAACGAAATGCTATACTTATTATCATGAATTGAAATAAATGACAAGGATTTTGTCACTAAATTCTTTTCACCTTTTTGATCTTCAATCATCCCTAAGATCGAAGACTTAGAGTGTTTATAATTAAAATTAAGAGTACGTGTGGTTTTAAACTCTTTTTGTATAAATCCTTCAGTAAATTCATTATCTACGTTCTCTAAAATAGTGCTATCCAGCGATTTCATTTGTTGAATATCCAATTCGATAATTAACTTTTTAATCATTCGGATTGATATAATATTAATAGTTTCGCTACAAAGATCGTTTCCATAAACAAATCTTTTATCGAATCTAACATTTCGTATAATAATAACTTTATCGAATATAAGAATCCAAATACAAAAGATTGTTATAACAAGAATATATCCGATCAAATATTTAATGTGTATTCGCGGATTAGTTTTATATCATTTTATCTTAATCCCAGCTTTTTTTTTTTTGTTCAAAGAGTATACGCAGCAATTATATCTATATATCGCATTTCAATCGAAACGAAGATTGTTAATGATTTTTTGTAACAACGATAGTGAGTATCATTTATAATATTGTTTAAACCAAAAATTAATCATTTCGTTAGAGCATTTTCAATCTTTTGCTTTCAATGAATTAATGTTATACAAATAAATGGTGGCAAACACAGTCTTTATCTACATCTTATCCGGTAATCCAGTTGAAATATGCATTTTAATTTATTTAGTAATGATTTTTTGCTTTGCGCGTTTCGCTTTTTCGTTAGGTTTATATATAAGGGAAAGGGAAAGTTCAAGTTCTATACTTTTTTCGAAGATCTATTTTTCGAATGTAGTATTACCTTTAATCTTTATTATAGATATATTATTGTTTTACTTAATCACTATAATATGAAGACTATATTTGCGGTAAATCTATACAACAAAGTTTTTTAAAACTTTAGAAACTTTGTTATATATCTTTTGGATTAATGTAGAAATAAAGATCTTTTCATTGTATATATCTTTGATTACTAATAACCATAATACTTCGTTATAGGTATAAGGAAAATCAAACAAATCCCATTGAACCTTATAAAAAGGTTTAAATGATTAATAATCACTAGATAAACATGAAACAATCTATTTAATGTAAATGCATAAACAATCGATACATTTCATTTGAGTGATTCCTTTGATCCATACTTTTTTAACTATTTTAACTAGGTATTCCAATATTTTTTTGTTAAAATACTTTGATCTTTCATACTACAAATCGCTTAATTCCAGTTTAGGTTTTACCGTTTCGTATAATCGAAGGAAATGCTTATTGATCTTTTGGTTTTCGGTAAGCATTATAATATTTATGTTTACAAGAAAATTAAACTCATTAGAATAGTTATAACAAGCATTATATTCTAAAAAAATAAAGTTATGCTTTTTAATATATTAAACGATAATAATATTATTAATCCAATTGCTAATTCTAACAATAACGTCAAATTTATCAAACCAAGCATTCTTATTACAAAATAGGGTCTCGAACATAAGATTAGTATAAAAACCAAGAACAAACGCAATATTAGTTAGCGTAAAATCCGTATTACTTAGCAAAATTCCTTTGATTACTTTATTGCCACAATCAATCATTAGCAAGTTTGATGATTTTGCTTTGATATAGTTCGAAATATTGTTAGAAACGTACTTTCCGTTTACTAAAAGGTTTGTATTGTTGATAATATATATAGCATTACAATTATTCAATAAAGTATAGTTTGCTAATATATACATGAAAATGATTATAAATGTAGCAAAAGCGCTAGTATACTCGTTCGGGTTAATAATGCAAAAGGTAGTATTGTAAAGATCCTTTCTTTGTAAAGATTCGTAAAATTAAATGACTTAAGCATTGATAATCCAATCCTTTTTAGATAGAATATTTCGAAGATTGTTGAATCTTTTCTTTTTGATGTGTTTATTGATCTTCTTAGCTTGCTTTTCAAAAATAGCCCGAATAGATTGTTCAATGTATTTATCGATAAAAGCTAGTTTAATAATTCGGCATTTTTCTGGTTTAAAACAATGATTGTATCCAATTGGTTGATTATCTTTACAAAGACAATACTAAATAGCGTTTTTAACCTTTTTAAATCCGATGGTTTGTTGAGATGCAAGTTCAAAAGTAAAAAAGGATCTTTTTAATAAAGGGTTATGAGCTATATAATTTGCATAATCAACAAAAAAACTACTATATTGTTCTAGGGTAGTAGTATAGCATCCTTTTTTATCTTTAGTGTTCAAAGTAATTAATTGTTGTTCCAACCAATTAAACGCAAGTTTATTTAATAATTCTAAGAACTATTTATATTTACAAATTCCTTAAATCTTTAAAAGATTATAGGTTAAAACTTAAGTATAAAAAGATTTCTACTCTTTATATTATTTTATTGAATTTACTTTATTAATGCAAGCATTGTTTAAATAATCAATATATTTAGTTTAAATAATCCTTAGGATTATTAAATCGGTAAAAGCAATCTTTATTCGTAATTAAATAATAATTTGTTTCAAAGTTCGGTTTTGTATAGCTTTTTAAAAGATTTCCAAAACGTAGAATAAATTGATTATTAATATAATCCAATCGAATATATAGCGGAAGTTGCTATGATTTTGATTGTATTTACTCTTTTGAGTCTTATAGATCTTTTCCATAAATAAGTAAATCGATGAGAGATCTTCGATTATTGCAGGGATAGGATCCGTAAGGAGCTTGGGCTTAAACATTCCATTTATTTCGATATTAGGATTAGTGTATCGATTATAAGCCTTCAAATCCATTGCATATTTATATTAATGTTTACAATCTTTTTCAAAAATCATATAATGTATATTAGAAGCTTAAGATGGTTTTATACTCAACTAATCACGAAATAGAGGATTAAGAAAGTTGAAGGAATCTGGGTTTATATTGTTCCAGATGTGCTTAAAGCAATTAATATTCTTAAGGGATAGATACCAAAGGGATCAATCCGTTTGGTTATTCAAAATGACTTTTGATATAATGAAAAGAATGATTAAGGATGATAAAAATATAGTAAAAGATGATTAAGGATTAAAGGGAAAAAAGGAGTTATATAATATCGATATTCGAATTGTAGTTGTTGCAAAGATTTCGAGTACAAACCGGGTTTATAACTATTACGGAGAATAACTACGAATATATGAAAGAATATTTGAAAAGAATAAAAATATAAGTATAAAATAATAATTATATTATTATTTATCTTTTAAAATATAAGATCCCTTTGTTTTTAATATACTTATATTTATGTGATTCCATATAATTATTATTTAACTTTGAGATCTTAAAGATCTATAATATAATGATCTATAATATTATAAATCTACAATATAATAATCTTTAATATCATAGTATACTAGTAGTTATAAGTTTAAATGATCTTAAAAGAGACTAATATACTAATTAAAAAGATTCAATATTATATTAATATGATAACGTATAAAGCGTTTATATTAATCTTAGAAACTTGTTCAATTAATAGTATACTATCACGCTTCCGCTGCCCGGCTGGCATGGCAGACGTTCCGGTGCACATGTACGCTGTTATAGTTTACATGCTCGATTAGCAAGTACGTGCTGTATATGTATCCTATCTACACGGTTTATATATATATAACAATCTTTCTTTTATAATATAATCAAATAATAGTAAATTTTAAGAATTCTATTAATCTTATTCTAAACAACTTTTTTATAGTATAAGCGTTATATTATTTACTATTCAAATATTAAGTTATTTCAATCATTTAGTAATTATTTAAAAAAATACCTTTTTCGATAATACTTTCTTAAAAACGCTTTTAAACAATAAAACCGTTTATTTACAGGAAAAAGATTAATATTAAACCTAGTTTAACGGCGATATACTTTTTATTACTTTTGGAAATCTTTTTGCTTTTTTTTTTCTTTCGATATACTTTATTCTCTTTTTAACAAATCCAATATTAATACTGCTATGTTTTTTGGTCAAGATATTACGTTAGCAAACTTTGCATCTACATTATTAGTTCCTTGTTTTACTTTTGGTTTTGCCTTTAATATAATTACTCAAAATTAAGGTTAAAGAAAAAGTAAAAAAACGAAATAAAAAGTAATACTTTCTTTACGATTTGCCTTTATTCCAAAAAATACCCTTTGCGATTCTACTTTGCGTATCCCCGATTTTTAGAATCGCGAAAGCGAATACGCCATGCGAAAGGTTCTCTTTGCTCAAGCTATAGAAATTGAACGGCTATGCGATAAAGTTGTATATAGTATTGCTTTTGTTACTCTTTTTTCCAATTCTTTTTTCCTTAGAATAATTCTTTTTTTTATTAAAACTAATTAATACTTTATTGCAAAAGAACAACATCAATTTTGCAGAAATTGTAAAAAAACTCCAAGGAGATTATAAATCGATAACTTTAATAGCCCTGTCTTTAACTTTTTGTTTTTCAAATCTAATAATAATCGTTGCGCTAAAAATGGTTGATTCTTTATCCATAAGCATAATTTTTCAAACCCTTTATATTCTTTTCATTTTATTTGTTTGTATTACTTTAAAATAACTAATTTTACCAAAAAGTTAAATAATGATATAGAACCTTGAACAAGTTTATGAAGTATGTTTGTTTTTGAACGCTTCGATTTGTATGCCAATACTTTCGATTTAGAAACGGCCTGATATATCTACATTATGGATTAAATAGAGTTGGAAACCCAAAAGCACCTCCATACGTTGTATACACAAGTTCCTTATTTTACTAGCGCGGAACTAGTACGCTAGCTAGCCGCAATTTATAGCAATTCTGTAAAGGTTAAACATACCTGTATTCAATACAATTATTGGAAGATGTTCAACAATCCTTTTATTCGATATAGCCATTTTTTGGAATAATATAGAACTTTTAAATTTTTAACAACCCAAATCAAAATCATTGATAATACTCAACTATTCAAAAATCTCGAAAACAAGATTTTCAATTATTTAACTCGAACCATAACTCTTTATAAGGATAATTGTTTTATTATAGAAAAGCTAATTAATAAGCTGATTAAGGTTAATAAAAATAAGGTTTTTATACGAGAAAGAAACAGATATTACACTTCTCGAAAATTTGCTCTTGCCAAAAAATCATTTATTACAATATTGGCTTACCTTTTCCAAACAAATCGAAACGTTAATTATCTTAGTATTAGTGTAGTTCAATATACTCAGCCCAAATTGTTCTATTCGTTATATAATACCCCGGCGGGATATATTGAAACTTTTAAAAATCCGATCCCCGAAGTCTTTACTCAGAACGTTATTCCTTTTTCTATTTCTAAGGTTCGCTTTTAAACATTATAAGTAAGTTTTCATAAGATAAAAGCGAATATCCCTATTAACTCCGTTGTTATTATCAACGACGAATCTATTAAAGACTTTTATAACGTTAAAGATCATTTTGATCCTCAGATATATATTGAAGATATTAAATCAACGCGTTAAATGAAAGACATTTGTTTAAAAACAAACGCTTAAACAAAAACTCTTTTTTGAATATTATCAAAGATATACAATTCCTTAATCTAACCAAACTAATGGAAGATTAAATTATAACCCTATTTTATATCCTTTCCAAAAACGAATACTTTTTTAAATCGAATGCTTTTTTTGATTTTGAAGCAAACGAATACATTTTTATTGATATTACGCTTTTTATTCTTTTATTTCTATTATTTAAACTATGTTATTATTTATTTAAAATTTCTATTAGCGTTAAAAGTTACAATAACATATAAAATTACATCATCACTTATTACACTTTTCTCAATTTTTCGATTAATAATCGAAAGCAATTATTCGTTTTATTTTTTATTACAAACTTAGGTTTTTATAACATTATATTAAATAAATCATAGTTTTCAAAATTGCAAACAAAGTTCAACTACTTTAATTGATACTTTGAATAACCCTCAAAACAATCATTTATATATTTTTTGAATCAGAATCTATTGCTTTCGAAAAATGATTTGAAATAGAAAAAAATTGATCGATTTGTATAACAAAATATTGATCGAAGAAACAATAAACTCGATATCTATTAACAACAACGAAACGCTTAGTTCAAATCTATCATTGTATTTACGGTACAATCCTTCGATTTTATATCTACGAAGAAACTTAATCTTTCTTTTTTTCCTTTTTTTTAACAAATACTTGAAAAAGCTTTTTAACAATTGTTTAAGAAAGTTTATATTGTAAAGCTATAGAAACTTTACGAATCTTTACTTTACCTTTTGTTCAACATTATTAATATCTATACTTTTATATTTATACAATTCGAATTTTTGTATAAAAGATATAAACACAACAAGCTTTTTGCTATCACTTTTAACAATATCGAAATTGTTATACAAGAATGTTAACAAGAATAGAATCAAAAAGATCAGCTTTTAATTGTTATAAACGTTTACTAATATACTAGATTTTAATTATATTTGAATAATGCTTTTGTTGTCGTTAACAAAGAACCTCCAATTTCTCTAGTATACAAAGCCTTTCAAAAGGCTTTTTCCAAAGCCAATTCGAATATATTACCACTTCACCGTCTATACGATCATAAAATTATACTAAAAAGTAAAAAGGAAAAAGTTTTAAAATATAGTTTACTCTACAAAATATCGTTAAAACAATTAAAAGTTGTTAAAGAATATTTAATTAACAATTTGGTTAAAGAATTTATAAAACTTAACTAAGCTTTTTATACAATACCCATTTTATTTATTTGAAAAGTTAATAATACATTTCGATTTTGTATCGATTTTTGTCTACTAAATTTTTTTATTTGTAAGGATCGATATTCTTTCTTTTTGATTAACGAAACGTTTGTATATCTTGCCGATGCAAAGATTTATACAAAGCTTGACATCCGTTAAGCTTTTCATTGGATCAGAATGGATTTTGTTTTTGAAAAATATATTATGTTTTGTATACGTTACAATTTTTACAAATGCAAAGTTATACTATTTGGTTTTACAAACAGCTTAGCAATTTATTAAAGGTATATAAACGATATACTTTTCAACTATTTAAACATATTTTGCATTATTTACTTTGATAATATTTTGATTTATTTTGAGAACAAAAAAGATTATCAAGTTTAAGTTAAACTAGTTTTAGTTCAATTCAAAATCGCTAATTTTTAAGCCAATTTTAAAAAGTGCAAATTCAATATCAAACATATTAAGTATTTTGGATTTATTATTTTTATCGAAAATATTAAAGTTGATCTAGAGAAGATAAAAGTAGTTAAGAATTGGATATACTCTACGATCGTTAAAAGAGTTTAATTATTCCTTGGTTTTTGCAATTTTTATCGTTGTTTTATCAAAAATTACGATATTATAGTTAAACTTTTAATAGAGTTTACCAAAACTAATACTTTATTTTATTTCGACGATTTGTATTGTAATACATTCAATGTTTTGAAATAGAAATTTATTTTCGCTTCTTTGCTCCGGTATTACAATTATAATCTTCTTTATATATTTGAAATCAATACTTCGAATAGAATAATCGTTAGCGTGTTCTTTTAAAAACATAGTAACGATTAACTATCTATAGTATATTTTTCCAAAACTATGGTTTTTGTTGAATTAAATTACAAGGTTTATAATAAAGAGATATTATTGATAATACACTTTTTTAACCATTGGAAATCAAAATTAATTGGTTCTTTTTATTAAGTTTGAGTTTATACAGATTACAAAGCTCTAGAATACTTTATAATTATTAAAGCTTTGAACGCTTAATAAGCTTAATAAACCGAATTGTTAGTTGATTATAACTTTGTTATTATATATCGTCCCGGCAAAAACAATCCTTTTATTGATGCTTTTACACATCGCATCAACGAATTCGATATACAAAATCAAACGAAAAAGAAGAATCGCCTTCAATAACTTATAAAAAACAATCAAATCGATATAAAGATTATACAAAACGATCTAAGGAAGAAAACCAACGATAACGCATTGTCTATTATAAACCTAGCTTTTGTTGCCCCTCACTTCAATATCGTTAACCGTATCTTTAACGCCAATCGCTTTCTTAATAATTTATAAACTTTATAAGTTAAAGCATTTAAAGATTATAAACATTTTGCTTTCCAGAACAATCTACTACTATATAACAATTGTTTAATAATGCTCGATTCGGAGAATCTCTATATGTTCTTTATTTGAAAAACTTATAATTTAGTTTTTATAGTATATTCTGGAATTAAAAAGATTTATTTTTTATTGTTAAAACAATATTATTGATTTAGTATATTTATAATAATTGTTCAATATATATACAACTACTACATTTGCAAACACAGTTCTATACTGCGAGATTGTACTCCCGATTTGCTATATTTGCTCTCCGTTTTTAAACGAATATAACAAAATGCCATTATGGATTATTGCAATTTCAATAAGGATAAATACGATTACAATAATGTTCTTATAATTATTAATCGATTGATAAAATAAACTATTTCTATTTTCTACTATAAAAAAATTGATTCATACAAGCAAGCCAAATTTTATCTATATTATATTTATCGATATTATAAAGCCCCTAAATCGATTATATCGAATAAAAGTTTTCAATTTATTTCAAAGTTTTGGTAAAAATTCAATCAATTATTAGATATTGATATTAAGCTCTTTATCGTTCACTATTTTCAAACAAATAATTAAATAAAAATCTATAATCAATATTTGCAATAACGTTTACATCTATTTGTTAATTATTACCAAAACAATTAATCGGAATTCCTGCTCATAATGGATTACGCCCAGTTTACTCTTTTATACGAATCTCTCGGAGGCCTATTGCTTTTCGAGGCTTTCTATAGTTACCTTTCATATAATAGTTGGGATTGGGATATTAAGAACAACCCTTCAACAAGAAATATAAACATTCAGGATACCCGCAAATTCGTTAAATATAATCAAATAGTTATTGCTTATATTAAAGAAAATATTCTTTGAGTTTAAGAGAAGATAACCCGGTCCACCAATTCGCATTATTGTACTATAAACTTCGATATTGGAGATTATATATGGTTGAATATAAAGAATTACCCTATTCAACGATCCTTTAAAAAGCTTAATTATCTTACTCAAAATCGATTTAAAATTGTAAATCGAATAGATAGCTTCTTTCGTTTCGAACTTCCCGCTATTATAAAGATATACTCAATGTTTTTGTTTGATAAGCTTTAGAAAGCTTATAATAACTTTTTTCTTGATCAAATTTAAAAGTTTTCGCTGCTCATCAATATTACTAATAATTCTAAATAGGAAATAGAGAAAGTTCTCGTTATCAAAAAAACCCGCAACTTTTTACGATATTGTATTTTTTAGTTTAATGTTAACGCTAATTTTATTTAATACTTTGTTTTTGATTTGAAAATTGCTTTTTACAAATTATATAATTTTTATTAAACAAACTTTATATTGCTTAATTCTTTTGTTTTATTATTCGAATGGATTAAGTTTTATAAAAATAAAAAAAACGATTACGATTACGTTGATAATAATAAATCTATATCCGCCGCCAATCGAATATATTTTTTTTAAGCTATTTTGTAGTTATAATTATTCAAAGAAATTCTTATATTATATTAAATTATTGCTACTATTACTAATATCAATTAAAATAATGCAATCCCCGATATAGTACAAAGAAAGAAAGAATTTTTAAAATAAATACAAAATGATTAACCTTTATTATTTTATTTAATCAAAGAATAAATAAAGCTACTAAAAAAGAAAAAAGAAATATTATTTATTTGAAACGAAATGCCGCTTAAAAAACCTTAATCTTTAATTATAGCTTTAAAGCTATCTTTTTTAACGTTTGCTTGCACTTTTCCTTTCATCCAAGCTTCTTGTACACCCGGTATCTTTTCAACTCCTTTTTATGAATCCTTTCTACACATTCCCTTTCCTTCTTCGTTAGAATTCCTTTTAATACTTTTTTCGAGAATTTATATTTAAACTTCGCTTATAAAGTTATTTATTTCTTTATTAATAACATTACAAAAAACAATCAAAAAAAAAGATAATTTGCTTTCGTTTTTTGTTTATAAATCGACAATGCTTTACAATATCTCAGAAAATCGCTTAATAATTAATTTTTTGGAATTTTTTTATATCTCTACTTTTGATTAAAACAAAGAAAACAAAACTTTTCCTTTTGCTTTGATATAATATAACATTTTCTTTTCGAGTTCTTTGTAAAGCAATTCCGCATATATAGCATATATATACTTTTAAAATCCTCGAAATAATCGTTAATAATAAACAACAATTTCGCTAGCAATTTCAATAACGATTTAATAAACCTTTTATACAATTTATAATATATCGTTTTAAATACATTATTGTTATCGTTCTTTGATTAACTTAAAGTTTTCGCAATAAGCTTTTTGTCGTTGCTATTAGTTTAAACTGGTATTGCAAATGCTCGATTCTATTGCTATTGTTATTATTGTTTCGTTATTGATACTTGATCTTGTTATTATTGTTATTATTATTTCAATGCAATTTTTTGTTGTAGAAAACCTTTGTTAACAAGATTTTGCACCAGCAATTCAAATGTTTGAATACATATTATCGTTGTACTAAATTAATATTATTATTTGTTGTTTAGAAGGAAAAGAAAAACTAACCTATAGAATCAATTAATAGGCTTTGCTCATCAAAAGCATCGTTGTTTTCCGCTTTTTAACTTTCTTTATTATCTTTATAATCTTGTTTTGAAGAAGAGAAAGAAGAAAAAAGAACCTTAACTACAATAAACGCTTTTAACTTCGACTATTTTGCCGTTAGCATCGCTTACGCGTTCGCCGCATTCTTATATTGCCTCTGCCTTTTGGTAAAGCTTCTATTTGATAACCCTTTCGCTATATTTAGCATAAAATTGTTCGATTTATTGATGTAGAAAGATATATTTAAAAAAGCAATGAATTTAATAAGGAAATTAAAATAATTTGAATATAGATTTAGATTTATAATAAAAAAAAGCTTTTATTATATGCTTTCTCAATATAAGCATCATTTTGCCATTTCGAAATATTGAATAGATACCCTTTTCATTGCGAAATATCTATATATACGTTGCCGCTTAGAAATAAACAAAAATAATTATATACCTCGCAATAACAATTGCAAGGTTTACAATAAATGCGTTTTGCATTACTTAACTAACTGATAGATACCGCATAAAATGCTTTATAGGGTATAATATAGGATTAATAACGGATAATCGCTTAAGGGTAAGCTTTATTAAAAGAGGGGGTAATATTATATTTCCGCTGCTCGGTTAATATAGCAAACGTTCTGGTGCATATACACGCTGTTACAACTCACATGCTCGATTAGCGAATATATACTATACACGTGTTCTGTTTACACGGTTTATGTATATATAATAGTCTCTTTCCCATAGTATAGTTAAATAGTAGTAAATTCTAAGAACTCTATTGACCCTGTTCTAAACAGCTCTTTTACGGCATAAGCGTTACATATACTAAGCTTTTAACGCTTCGAAGTTTTCTAGCTCCGATTGATCGAAAAGTGAGTAGAGTGCTTATGCGCCTACTCCCGGAAGATCCGAAGCCTACGTGGAATCACAGTGTTCTACAAACACGTGATTATCACGTGCCTTATGCTCTTAGCGTGATAATTAACGTTATCGAACAATAATATAAAATGTTACGATAAATTATATAATTAACATTATCGAATAACAATAATACAAAATATTACAATAAATTATATAATTAATATTATCGAATAATAATAATATAAAATATTATAATAAATTATATAATTAATATTATTATAAATAATTTATTAATAAAAATTAATTATTATTAATAATTATAATTAATATATTTAAAATTTATAAAGTATTGTAATATTTTATTAGTTGAAAGTTGAGTTTCATTGTTAAAAAAAAAAAAGTTCTAAGTCCTCAATTTTGACAAGGGTATTATTGAGTGCTTAGGATAATATATCGGAAAGTCGGATGTTGTTTGATTGGGTAAATGCCTTGGCGTTCCACTGTCATTTCAACCGCTCCTCAAATTCGAGGCGAGCTTTATTAAAGGAAGAAGTAGTATTACACTTTAACGTTATTTTATTTTAGCTAACCGGGTAGTGCTTGATTGGTACGCTATACGAAGCGATTCGTGTATATATAGCTTTCTTGTTTTGTAGTTCTTCGTTCTATAGTTTATAATTCTAAATGTTGATCTCAATAGTTTATAACCTTCGTTACATTATTTAAGATTCATTTTTAAAATAATTTAATTATTTTAACTTTTGCGTTTTCCTTAATTGATTGTAATTCAAAGTAAAAAGAAAAAAAAGAAATATAATTAAAGAATAAAAAAGAATATATATATATATTTAAAAGAAAAAAGAATATAATTAATTAATACGATATTTATAGAACGCTTTTTTAAACAATAAAAAAAGATTGCTCGATAAAGTTAAATTGTAAAAGGTTGTTAAAGTAATAACGATTTTAAGCTTCAATATAACGATGTTATACTTTGTATATCTAAATGATAAGCTTTTAGAGTTTAAACCTTACTAATGTATTATTCGTCTTTAGTACTTTGCGAGAGGTTAAAGGCCTAGCTAGCTTAATACAAACGTTAAAAATAATAAATAAATAAATACATCAATGATTACAAGAAACAACTTAATGCACTTTGAACTTTTTGAGATTATTTTGATGTTCTACTTGATATGAATATGAAATAATAATATACGTTTAAAATATTCATATAATCAATATTACAAAGCTATATATGCGGGGTTAGATGCCTTAGGCACATACTCTGGGGATACTACTCGAGTAGTAGCCTGCCCAAGACCTTGTGGCAGGCTCTTCGCCCTTCGAATCCTCTCTTAGAAATCATTACTAGATTTTGATAAACATGATCTTCAAGTTTACACTTCCTCTTTGTCTTTGTCATCATAGTAAATGAAAACGAATAAACAAAAGTATACGGCGGCGCAATAGAGAATAGCAGCCGAGACGACTCATTGGCCAAGGTCTCGTCAGTATCTCGATAATCTAGACAGATAGGAAAGGAAATTTACCCGAGCAAACTTGTGTGATTGAGTGTTTTATGAACAGTCCGGGAATTTTATGCACTGATGGTACAGTCTAAACTCCCCTAAACCGGGTATCTAATATATCTACAAACGGCTGATAATCGCTCCAGCATACTCATGTGTCTTGGCCTTTCCACCCAAGTCACCAGTCAAGGTCTTCCCTTCTGCCAAAACGTCGAAGATAGCGGTTTCTATTCTCTTGGCGTGGTCATTTAAGCCCATGTGTCTCAACATCATGATGGAGCTGAGGAGAAGAGCGGTAGGGTTGGCAAGAGCCTTACCAGCAATATCTGGTGCAGATCCGTGAACAGCCTCGAAGATAGAGCATTCATCTCCGATGTTTCCGGAGGGAGTGAGACCGAGGCCACCAATAAGACCAGCGCACATATCCGAGAGAATATCTCCGTAAAGGTTTGGCATAACCAAAACTTTGTCGTTGTACGGTGTTGGGTCTGTGACAATCTTCAGGCAAGTATTGTCAAGTAATTCAGAGTCAAACTCGACAGCTGGGAAATCCTTGGAAACTCTCTTTGCGGTACTCAAGAAAAGACCATCACTCATCTTCATGATTGTGGCCTTGTGCACGGCTCGGACCTTCAACTTGTTGATATCCTGGGCGTATTGGAATGCGAATCGAAGAACACGCTCACTGGCCTCTCTTGTAATAAGCTTGATGCTTTGTACAACTCCATCTACCACAACGTGCTCAATACCGGAGTATTCTCCCTCAGTGTTCTCTCGGATAAGAACGGTGTCAACGTTGTCGTAAGGCGTCTTGTATCCTGCGATTGAGCGACATGGTCGGACATTGGCGAAAAGATTGAAAGTTCGGCGAAGAGTAAGATTCAAAGACACATGACCTTTACCAATAGGGGTCTATAATAAATCAGTAACAGATAGAAGTGTTATAGCAGGGCTAAACATACAGCCAGAGGACCCTTCAAAGCCACCTTGTTTCTGTTAATGCTCTCGATTGTCTCTTGGGCGATAGTGGTTTTTCCGTCTCGGAGTTGCGGGGTAACATCAACTGGTTCCCACTTAATCGGTGCCTTTATTTCCTGTCAGAATTGACTTGAAATCGTCCGAGTAATTGCCCTTACCTTAGCAGCCTCAAAGATATCCTTGACGGATTGCGAGATCTCTGGTCCGATACCATCACCCTCGATCAAACTGACTGTGTAAAGTCCCTTGGAAAAAATGTCAGTGGCCGTTTCCGTAAAAGCCCCCTCGGTATCCAATTGTGTTTTTTTTTCGTTCCATTATATAGCATGCGGGGTTGGAACTATCATAGGGTCTGGCTGTTTGGGGCGCCTTACATCTGAACCCTTTTGACCGTGGAACTGAGCAATCTTGCCCTTCTCGGTGGCATATTGGCGGCGGGCCTATATGAAGAATGGTCAGCACATGCAATAGAGTTTGAATATGCAATAGCTGCATTGCAGCTAGAACTAGGCACATTCTTACCTGGACAGCGGTTGGTTTCCAAGCACGTGAAGATACTTGAATACACTGCCTCCGCGCAGGCGCGCCAAATGATCTAATTGCTAACATATTGACTGCCAAATGTATTCTCGCCAGAAGAAGCAAGAATGGGTCGCAAGAAGAAAAAAAGAGAGGGGGTATATGTCAAAATATCTTTGAAGAAAGAAGATTTGAAGTTGCGGCTAAGTTGCGGAAAGTTGCTTTTTTCCTCAAGTAACAAGTTCCTACTTTTTCGATTCCGCTGTTCCACTTTCAGCCGATTTGCCCCGGGTGTTCGGTGCTTGCTATCGGCAAATCCCGATACTTGCGAGCTGGAGCTGGATCATGTGATGTGATGTGAATGAATGATACGGGTACTCGAGTAACTCCTCAAAGCATTCACCGGTAGCTACTCCAGTACGACCTCGACATGATATATATATACTAGTATGCTTTTACGAGTTGATTTGAACTGAATTGTATTCGACTTCTACTTGCTTCCAAACTGGAATCAACGATTGGATGATGTAGTAATGGGATTTCCGAATAAACAACCTTACTCTTGATATCATTGCGACAATCTCGAATTAAACACGATCCAACATGACGGACATAGAACGAACGATCTTGGAGCATTATCAGCTCTCATCACCATTCCCCAACGAATGGCCCGCGGACAAAGATACCAGTGATGTCTCGGATGAGGAAGATGAAGCTCCTAGGTCAAATCAGAAGACTGGTCCAATGGCTGGAGCTGTTGCGCGTAGAAAGTCCAAATACTTCGCTCTCGAAAGAGCTAGTGATCGCAAAAGTCTCATTCCTAATTCACAAAAGTCTGGTGATGGAGTGGAGAATTTAGTTCAAAGGGATGAGCAGGACCCCCTGGGAACCACCGATAGTGTTGTTAGAATTCTCCGGCAGCAGGGTCTGCCGGTGCAGGACGACATAGCCTTACGTTTGTACCTCTGCCACTTATTCAAAACTTTCGTTGACAATACTAGGTAATAGATTCCTCTTGTCGTCTACAACATTCTCACCTACCTTATTCCTCTCGCAAGTTCACTCCAATGCCTCCACGCAAGACCTATTACGAGGACTAGATCTACTCTCTAGATCAATTGACCAAAAATCCGCTTCCCTGAAGGTCCTCGTTGAATCGAACTTCGAACGTTTCGTACGTGCCAAAGCCACAATAGACAATGTTTACACGGAGATGAAATATAGAGGGGCAGAGCCACCTACGGCTTCTCGTGCTAGACCTCATTCCCGCCATGCCAGCAAAAGTAGCTTTCGAGGGAGTAGTGGTAATCAGATTGGAATGACGGCTCCGGCACCTGTCGATGTTAGAAAGAAGAATGCATTGATGAAAGAAAGCGAATATTGTGTGCTTGGAATCAAGACCCCCCTTCTGGACGTCTCAGCAAAGGCAGAAGAGGTATGGGGCCCGGCATTGGGTGGAAGAGAGAAGGAAGATGGTCTGAAAGTTATGGCCGGAACCGTTGATAGATACAAAGAGTATTACGAGGTCAACGCTGCTATTGCCGATAGTATAAAGCGGAAAGATTATGAAAGCATCGTCGAAGAATACACAAAAGCAAGGCGGTTTGCAGACGATGCAAAGAGACTCACCGAAACGTTAGGGACTACACCCCCGACTGATCCTCAAATACATCAAATTCTTCTAGCTGCTCGCGTATGGCACGATGTCGAAGAGCAGATCGAGGACTTCAAACGCGATGTATGGAAGAAGTTATCCCTAGCACAGGGCTCTGGCAGAACAGGTGGGTTCCTGGGCGCCGAACAAGATCAACATATGGAACTTATTGGAATATTACTTGAGTTGGGCGTCACGGATAATCCCATCTGGATTTGGTTAAGAAGTCGTTATGACCATCTCAAGGTCAAAATTCAAATGACTTCGGAACGTTCAAAGGTAGAGATTGAGATTCTACGAAGACGACTAGCTGGTGCTGAAAAGCCTGCCCCTCAAATCATAGCTACTCATTTAAGGTCGCTTGGGCGCCAAATTGTAGACAACAAACAAATTTCAGTCGATTCCCCAGACATAATTGAGCTATGGGAGAAGATGAACACTTTCCTGCATAGCATGTTCTCCGCACAAGGTATTCTTGGCGAAGTGACAGAATTCTGGCAGACTATTAAGAGTTTCATTGACGGTAGGGCACAGAAAGCCTTACCCGTGGGTATTAATGGGAAGTCTCGAGAGCATCATAGACTTTCTGATGAGAACGTTGTTAAATTGGAACAAGGAATGGTTGAGCTTGTAGATATGCTCCGGGAGAGTATATATGGATTGTTCGTTGATCCACCAATTGAGGATATTTCGGCGTTATTTTCACCTCTACCACTGACACCATGCACGCCAGGAACGGCTGGTCCATTAACTCCGTCTGCCCTTCGAGGTTCTCGATTCACATTTGATCTCAACAACCTGCCACCCCCATCCCCTAAACGAGGCGAAGCCTGGGAAAAATTTGCATTTTGGCCACCGTGGTCTAATTCTGCCAGTGGAGTTCATTATTTAGCCAGATTCCTAGCACTAGTGGGTTCTGGCGCAAGCGATATGTCGGGAATATCCCCTGTGGTCAATGGAGATGGTTCAGCTTTGGAGAGATTGAAGGCTCTTGTTGGAGGAGCACGTGAAAGATGTGTGACTGCAATCCTAGCAGCATGGAACAAAGATGCCGAAAACATTAAGGTTCTGGAAGATTGGAGGCGTTCTCCAGACAAACGAGATTTGACCCGGATGCCAGCTAATTTCAGTGCTTTTGAAAGTGCAATCCTTTCAGGCATGCAAAAGATTCTTTACATTTCTGATGCATCAATCAAACCAGGCTCGGCTGAGATCGTTCTCCCTCCACCCGCCAAGCTTTTTCAAATGGTTCGTAGTCAGTTTGTGACGACTCTTTATAAAGCGTTGAGTGGGATGGTAGAGAATGCAGAACGGGCTGTCAAGAAAACAGAAAACGATTGGACGGCTGATACTGATGGTCTGGCGACTCCTGTGGCGATGGTTATTGCGACAAGCATGGGTGCTGGAACTGTCGATGCCAGTGATCGCGTAAGTCAAACCTCCTTTCTTTGAGAATTGAATTAATGTTTATAGAATGTTCGAATGCTTTTGACCCTTAGCAACCTGCAAGCTCTTCGTGCCGATGTTGTTCCAAATCTAACAACACAGTTTGAGAACGCTTTTTCTGTCAAACTTACCGAGGAGGCTAAGACAATAAGAGATGTCCTTGGGCAAATTGATGCTCGTCTTTTTCAATCGTATACCAAACCTTCAGTTGAAAAGCTTCGCGCTATTGTGCGACGTGGGATTCTCGCGCCGGACTGGGCACCAACTGAGCAGCCCAAAGAAGTTCGTCCTTACGTATACGAGGCCCTACTATGTCTTGTCATTGTTCATACCCAAGTCTCCACGACTGCCTCGTCCCTTACGACTCAGGTTCTTTCATACCTCTTAGAACAAGTATCCCTGGAATTTTTAGATGCCTTCAAACAACGCCAGCGATTTCCCCTCAATTCTCTTGTGCAAGCTACTCTTGATATCGAATTTGTGGCACAGACCATGAGTCAATATACAACAGATCGAGCAACTGAGACTTCAAGTCAAATCTATCAGGAGTTAGACAAGGGAACAGATGGCGAAGCGAGAGCAAGGCTACAAAAAATACTACCAGGGATGAGAGTAGATTTGAAGAGGTTAAGGGAGGCTAGCAAGAGTGAATTTGCTTGCTTCAAGAAAGCGAGGAGTGGAAACAAGACAGAGAGAACTAATAGTACTAGTACTCAAAGCACCACTTAGGCAAGATGTTATAATAGTATTTGATCTTCTCCAAAACTGATCTATCGTGGCATTCTATTGAACCCCCGAAACAATATAAAACGCAAGCGTATGCATGTTAGAATATCATGAGAATTCTTATTTCAATAGGCCGTAAAGTCAAAGCTACCTAAAATAGGCGCACACTCGTTGAACATTCACCCAAAACACGATACCAATCCCTAAATCAATCTCTCTCACACTTGCTTCCATCCGGCGTCCAAAGATCCAAGAGCTTCTTTACCACATCATCACCCCTCTTCAAAACCACCGGAATTTTAATGACATCTTCTTCATCGTCACTGTCATCCGAACTTTCACTATCATAACTACGACGTCTTGCACGTCCATTGTTTCGACATCGTCTCCTCTCTCCTGATCTTCTAATTTCATCATTAGAATCGCTATCACACCCAGAGCTACTGAAATTGTCACGATCAATTCTCCGACTACCTGGTGGAGGTGGGGGTGGACCGGGCATAGGTGGTGGCGGG
>NGKF01000001.1:1586424-1607627 GCA_002162555.1 Monilinia aucupariae
GGGAGGGGATTTTGGAAGCTTGGAAGGGGCATCGATAGTGCCGGTCCTTGCGTCATTAAAGCATGGTAAACATCCGAAGGTCTGTACTCTCGCTTTAGGCTTCTTCTGGCGATCAAATGCATGGCCGTTGCAGTTCGCGGATCATTGCCGAGGCCACAGATCGCAATTGGTCCCATGCTATCGTGGAGGCTTACTTCCACCCAGTGCCATTCGAATCGTTGATCTCGTTCTTTGAACTGGATCTCTTCCAGGAGTCGGGTCATGTGCGTAGATTGATGATCTGTGAGGCGGAGTTTGGTGTCGATGATGGTACTTCCGCTGTTGATGAATGCGTTTATGCGCGCGAGAACCTCGGGTAGGGCGTTTGATTCTCGAATGATGGTTACGCAAGACCAGCTGCGAGATTCGTTAGGTTGTATATCGGCGATTCGAAGAGTGTATTCGCTGTAGGTCGTAAGAGCGACACGTGTCTCGGAATCTGTGTAGACGGTGCGACTAGTATTGGAGAATTGTGCAAGGGGTGGTGGAGGGCCTCTCGGTGGAGAAACAGGTGGCAAGTAGTTTTCTTGGGTTAGGAAGGTCATGCAACCGTCTACCTTGGCTGTAAAAGTCAGAAATTTATCATTATTCTAATCGCAAGATACTTACGTGCGGGGGGAGGTGGTGCATCTGCACCAATGATTCGTGGCCCACTGAAGGAGTTTGGAGCTGTTGTTGGAGGAGGTCGGATTTTAGGAACCAATGCGGGGGTGTGGATAAGGTGTGGTGAAAATACCCTGGCTTCTACTTGAGATGGAGGCGGGGGACGGCATACTCTTCCCAGGTCTGGAATTGGGATTGTTCCATGAGCGACCCATGCCTTCCGCTCGCCATTGACCAAAGGCTCCCGAAGAATGGCTAATATCAATCGGTTGTTGTAATATTGTGGCTGAGCAGGAGTGTTAAGTCTAGCTAGAAGACGCATCCATGCATTGGTTTTATTCTCATCTAAAACTTTGAGTGCCACTATCTCTCGGCGTAAGGTTTTAGAACCGGGAGAATAAATAGCATTGTTGAGGATATTGTGCTCAGTTCTTGTCAAGATACTGAAAGTCTCAAACCAACTATTATCGTTCAATTGACCCAAGATCGTGCGCATATGAGTGGCTTCCAGACTGTGGAAGGCCGAGTGAGGAATTGGCCTAATGTCAGTACCTTGAATAAGGAATGCTTCGAGCACGCTTGAGGTACTTTCCAAGACTTTCTTCATCTCGGTAGCAAGAGACTTCTTGCTTCGAAAGATACTCTTGATCTTGAAGCTAAGGCTGTTGTGTGGAGAGTTAAAGAGCTGTCCTCCTGGTTTTGGGGAGCTGCAGATATCAGTATATGGAAATGGTAGTGTTCTTCATGGTACCCACTCATGAGTCTTCTTCGCCACTTGTTGTTCGTCTACCTTAATTTCGGGATTTGCCTTGCTCTCTCGACCTTTCTCATTCAGGGAGATATATGGTGAAGCTGGGCGATCTTGTAATGTCAACGTTTTTCTGAATGGTGGGGTGTCGAGGCCTCTGTGGCTGGCGTAAGAGGGAGGATTGGCCTTGCTTATATCAGTTTCTGTTTGAAGAAAGCTCGTGGAAACTCATTTAATGTGGATGCTAAGACTGTTTCTTGCGCACGAGAAAAAGTATAGGAGTGGGAAGTTTCTAGTTGTCTAGATTCGTTTCTGGTTTTTGAGGCAATGGGCGCTTCTGCAAAAAGCGGGAGGAGAAAAAGATTGGAAGTTTCACTTACATTTGGCGTAGTCAGACCGATAACTCTCGGGCAAGATGTAGGGAACGAAGGGAGTGACCTCGCCGTATTTATGCCGGGAGGAAGAGAAGGAGCATCATAAAATACTGGAGGAGGGCCTCTCATTGGAAGCGAGGGCGGAGGTGGAGGCGGGCCTAAGTTTCGCCTTCTCCTTGATACAAATGAGTTAATATCACTATCGCTATCCCACTCACTGGAAGTGTATACCGAGCTTCTGCTTGAACGGAAGCGGTGACGCCGACCTCCTGGGACAATCCCAATAAGATGGGCGGTGCGGTTAATTCGCTCGTGGTAGCTGACAATTTTTTGAATATCAACCTTTCCAGAGGATCTATCTTTAGTAAGTAATTGGTTCTCAACGAAGCAGATTGAACTCACAAATCCCTGGAGAGTGATCCAACGGTGACAACTTGGTAGATCAAGAGAAGGTGCAATTGAACATCTTTGAGTCGCTCCAGGTAGGCATCTTTATCATCATACACGCGAAACCATATTGCGTTGTCGAGGTCGTTTAAGAACTTTTCCTCGTCAAGCTTTAATTGCTTTGGCGTCACGGGCTCAACGACCTCCGCCTTGGCTTTCTTTGAATTCTTTCGCTTCTCCTTTCGTTCCTTCTTTACACAAGCTTTTGCAGTCGTAGGAGGAATCTTTTGCAAGATTTCAGAGCATTCTAAGATCAAAACATTTACATATCTGCGCCCCTCTTTGCTGAAGAGCCAGTTTTGATTCGTCCCAGCCTCGTCTCGTAAGAGCCCCAGCACTTCATTAATCGTGCCAATAGTAGAATTTATAAGACTGATGTGCTCATCAACGGGGCGTTGTACCATGGAGCCAGATTCCAGGATGAGCCTATGTCTATGAAGAACATGAGAAAGCTGTACAGCATAGGCCGAGACGAGTTCTAGTTCCTTCACCACATCTTTTGCTGTGTCGTTTTCCATTCTTGATGCACCTTTCGCGGTAGAAAGGTCAATGTCCAAGTAAAACCGATGAGTATTGAGAGAAATCTCTGAATTTGTAGAGGACGAGTTCGGAAGGGAATGAGAAAGGTCAGGCAACCAAGCCAGGTTTAAGCTGCCTTGTTCCCTCGCTCCAAAATTCTCAGAGTGAGGCTGACGGGCTGCATATGCTTCAATGGCACCAATGGAAATAAATCATATATTAAGTCACCAAACTTGATTATGGTCATGAAGTTAAACACGCATTTTTAATTTGCTAGTAAAGTGCTCAGCGTTGCACAGATGTCAATTCAAAACTCACCGACGGGACTCTGCGTAACCGGCAATGACCGTATACAAAGCCATATGCAGATTAAGAGAATAATAACCTCCTCCGTAATGGTTTTCGGAGTGACTCAGGGAAAAGATGTGAGCTTAATATCTTGATATCGCCCTGTCAGGGGATGGACCCATTCCTGACCCGAGCATTTGGGGTCGAAGGTGTATATCTTGAAAGGACCCTTGGACATATTGACTCACAGAGTATCTAATTGGAGACTAATGATCATAGGAATATGTCGGTAACTACAGACCAGTCAGCTTACCAAAATTTCCCCTCACAAGCAGGGCGACTCGTGTTACATTTCACCACATGCCGTAAGTGCAAATATGACATCGTGAATGGATGAATGAATACCGAGTCTATATTTCTCTGCACCATTTGAGCATAACTCCGGTTAGGCCCTCTACACTGCCAGGAATTTCCTCCAATGCGATATCAACTTTCCACATACGACCTGCGATTCCACCTACTTGTGCCGCACCAAGAGCTGCAGATATGAGCAAATCATACTCCACCAATTGTTCCCATGCCCCCAAAGCGACATCCCTTCCCCATACCTTAGCACTTCCTCCTAGAGCGGTAACTCCGGAGCTGGAGGTTTGTATCTTATGTCTTGATGTCAATGAGCTATACTCGTCATAAGCCATTGCGAAATTGCAAGTATCCGTATCGAGGATAATATCAAGTCGTGCGGCAGCTATTAGCATAGCGAGTTCCAACTCAGATAGACCTTGAAGGATATGGAGTTTAGAGTCCGGAGCTGACATTGACATATTGGCCAAGTTGAATGATTGGCCACGCAAGGGGAAGTTCTGCGTTGAAAGAGTTGATATGGCGAGAATAGATGAAGTGAAGAATGCAGGCACCGATTTGGACCGGTAATAATGTGATTGGATATGATATTTAAAAATTTTGTCGTTGCTGTATAGTTTCTAGTGGTATTGTTAGTTGTGTATGAGTATGAGCAAGAAAATAAAAGCTTACCTCAACCATTGCCTGCCAGTATGAGAGGAACTTGCTCTGTCCGAGTGCCGAGATATCAAACCCCTCTTTAACGTAGTCTTCACTGTCAACCATAAGACCGGCTTTACATACTTCCCAAAATGCGGGAAGACTTCTAGGTAATGATAAGTGAACATATCGGTGACTGAAGCGACTCTTGACCCTCTTTTCTAGACTCTCGACTACATCCACACGAGTGGTGAGACCAAGTACAGCAATGGGAGATTTCCTTGCTTGTGCTATGTCAAATAGATTATAAAGTAAAGTCTGTCGAGAGTGTGTCGTGAAGAGATCAAATTCGTCCAGTATGAAAACAACAGATTTAGCAGCATGGTCTGCTTCAATTTCTGATATCTCTGATGGATGAGAAAGTAGAGCCAGAATGGAGGCTAATGTATCAGCGTAATTACTAATCTGTATATAACATTAATACAGATGTGATGATAGACCGGATAGACCTTTACCTTGCCGTTAGAGTCGTCTTCGACCTCCATTTCCCTTCCCAGTTGTCTCCATATCTCGCGTAGCGCGAGACGATCGTCTGTATGAACAAATCCATTGAGTCTAACAACATGAAAATTTTGCCTGTGATCTTTTCCAATATCTGAAATTACAGTTTCAACCAGCTGTGTATAAATTAGCTTGATGTCAGAAAATCTTAGACAGTGGACCTTACAGTAGTCTTTCCAGAACCTCTCGCACCGATAATAAGCATCGAGTTACCCTCGCCAGCTAAGACTGTCTGCTCGACAAGTTGATGTACCTTATGCAACTCATCTTCATGCCCGTGGATCCTTAAACGTTTTTGTCCGGTAAGTCGATCCAGTAGTACTCTTTGCATGGTTCTTAGATGAGTTTCGAATCCTTCAATACTGGGGACTTCATTTGACATGGGGCCCAAATCTGTTTCCCCATCTAGCAGATTATTATCTAGATTGGAAATACATTCCTTGCAAAGCCATTCGCCCCGAGGTTTATTGGTTATATTGCCACATGTTTGGTGGACAGCATAATCACAATTCTCACATAGAATGATCTCGTTCGGTTTCCTTGACTCCAGTCCTTTGCAGACTGCACATGCTATTTCATCATCCGAGTCATTTGCAGCATTATTTTGAATAGCTCTAGCTGCCTCTGCTGCCACCCTGGCTTTCTGGCATTTTTTGCAGAACCAATCCCCTTTAGGTATTTTTGGTACACTATAACATTTTTGATGAACAGCGAGGGGGCAACCGTCGCAAAACAAGATTAGGTTCGAGGTCTTCGAGTCAGGCTTCGTACAAATCTCACAAGCAGGATCTTCATCATCATTATCATCAATTGCCGGCGATGTAGACTGTATGGTTTTGCCATGCGCCTTTTTCGGGCGCGGTTCCGACTATTTTGAATTAGTTCATAGATTTTTACAAGAACATATATTATTAGTGATACAACATGTGCTAAGAAAACTGACGTTATACGTCCATTGACGTACCGGAATGTCCTCAAAGCCCTCGAAGCCACCCTTGCCGGATTCGTCAAATGCGACAATCTTCCTTATTGTCGGGTTCCTAGACTTGCTAGGTGACAAAATGCCTTTTGGAATCACAGCCACAGCCACAGAATCTGTGAATTCGTCTATTATACGTTTTGGCCTGCCACGTTTCGATTTGCTGGACCCTGGTGCCTCAGTAGTCCTCCCTTGAGCTACTGAATCCCTGCTATTTGAATCGGAGAATCTCGTTGATCGACCACTATCCAGTTGCGGCGCCTCGGCAGATTCAAGGACCTCATCACTAACTTCGATATCCTTATCCTGCTTGTTCTTTGTGGCTCCATTTTGAAGGGCCAGCTGTGATAATTCTTTCGCCTTCTTAAGGCCATCTTGTATCTTCCGCGGTCGTCCACGACCACGCTTAGAGGGTGAAACCACTTCCTTTACAATAGACTTTGCCACCTTAACATTTCTTGTTGCCGATTTGGCATCTGGTTTCCCTCGTATCTTTGTATTCTCTTCTTCTTCGTCCGTAACTTCAAAGTTATAAATATCGTCACCCAACTCGTCTGCAATATCTTTCGCACCCTTCCTAGCATTCAATCCGAGGAGTTTCGTGTATCTATTTGAGATACTGCCAGACGTAGAGGTAGGAGCATCTACCTTTCGACGTTTCGCTGCAGACGATTGTGTCCTTGCAGGTAATGGGGATAATTCATCAGCTTCATCCGAGATACGAGATCTAAGGCGTTTTCGTGTACTTGATGGTTCTGGGTGTGCCATAATCAAATAAGCCAAGTCCAGACTTCTATTTTGTCTTATGGAATATTCATGTCGATTGGCAGTTACCTAGTCGTGACCAAAATGTACAAATATAGCTTCGGGATACGGTTCATGATTAGAGTATGCTCGGGAGACGCGTCGTGGATTAAAATGGCGCTAGCGGCCGCTGCAATTTCGCGTTTCTCTTGCCGTACAAAGTCATTCATTGATTGCTGAGATTGAGTATGAGATTGAGTATGATACTTCAACAGCTCTCTCTATTCCAGCTGGAGTGTTGAAAGAGGCCCATCTGAACTAATCAAGGCAATGAGCATAATATTTACTTAGGGGCCCGGGTTAGACACAACTCGAAGGTGATCTTTTCTCGCCGCAGGTATAAGTGTGCCCGCAGCGCTACTTTTTCATCAAGGAATGGATAAACAAAAGTCTTATGTGGTTTTTGGTGTGATTTTCACCCGGGACCAGGCCTAGTTTGCAGTGTCCGGGTATGGAATCTTGACGTTGTGGATTTGGGTAGAAATGACCTGCTATCTCAATGAAAGCTCGCCTGCCTAGGTACTATCATGCAGCACAAGTGGCGCACTGGCCAGTGGTGCTCCTGGGAAGATATTCCCTGGACTTGGTTCTTATAGCTATTTTCAAATTCTGATATTTTAGAGCATTTGATTGTGCCAATAGGAGGTAAAGTGCGGGACAAAACTTCCCGATATCGTTGCCTCATCCTTCCACTCACGTTCTATCTCATTTCTTTATATTCCTTCGGATTTTCAAAGGTCGTAAGCTCTCTCCTGCAGTGTATTTGGGAGGCACCTCGCAATCATTAAGCAACTTCGGACATTCAACGTATTTCGTTCAATTGCTCGCAACGAGGGTGTAAGCAGGTCAGATGAGGAGCTGTTAATTATTTTCTTTGTAAGATCCTCGATTCTATCACAGATTGCCTAGCTAGTCCCCTTCACGTCAGCCATACTAGGCGCTCACAACATAATATCATCATAGTTTACTCTCTGGAAATGACTGCGCCATGATACCTCCCTACTATTGACACTCATTGAGCAAAAATATACACTTTACCACTGAATATAGACTATAATCTAGGCGGGGTGAATGGGTAACTGTTCTCCTCAGCTTTCACTTCCTTCGTTGTTGATTTGGGCATTTCCTTCGGTTTAGGCCCGAGCTTGGCCAAAGTGCACTTCCCGGAAAAGCAACGGCACTGGCGTCTATAGTCCATCATAGCCTTCGTTTGTATGTCTGCCTCGGACTTGTCCCTATCCGCCTTGTTACTCTTTTAATTTGTCGACAGCTTCTCCTCCTCATAACTGAGAATATCTAGAATTGATAGCATAATAAATCCATCCAATTCTTCCGAAGCGATCGACGCATTCTTATCTGCAGTTCTCATGGTAAGTAGCATGACCTTCTTGCGGAAAAAGAGTAAGCCTGTCCATGATTTGAATTTTGCCAGGCATCCTACTGGGAAAATCTATATGAAGAGCCAAAACAGCGAACGATTTGCTAAGTGGGCCGCCCTTCTTCGTTAGTAAATACTTCTTGCTCGCTTCTTTGTATTCCTATGTATGTTACCCCCAGAGCCCCTTGAATAATCTTGGGGCAATATAATTGAAGGATAATTTTTGGCGAAGTTCCTCTGTGACGCAAGGATCGTGATGCATGACTTTCTTGAGAGTGATTTTGGATTTTTGTATGAGGGAAAATGGAGAGATGTTGGAGTTGAGAAGGAAGGAAGAAATCAACAATACTGTTGGAAATTGAGGAAAAGTCGTACCTTTAATCAAACCGTGTCCAAATGACCACTAAGCACCAGCTGAACATCAGGCCATCTACCACCCCATAACATATTATCATCACGCTCCCAGTCCCTTGCGATCTATTAGTGGGGCTCAACGGGTTCAACTTTAAACGCTACTTGTGTGGTTCTTGATCTAAGAATGAGGCTCAAACGGTCATCGTAACTAGGCGAACACCCGACTAGTTATTAAATGATCGATCTGCTACGCTGAAGCTTATTGGCTTAAAGATGAATGGGTTGTAGCTAGTACTCTTTAATAAGCATACACTTATATTATTGCAGCTATATTAGTTTGGTTGGCCCATAACACTAAGAATCGCTCAATCAAGATCTCCTGTCAAGGTCTCCGTTCTCGACCGGACTTTTGGTGTCATAAATAATGCCTTTAAAACCAGTGTGGGATAAGATTTGGAAAGCTGGACTTTCAACTGAAATATATATCAAAGCATTGATATGCAACAAAGCTTGGTAATTACGGCTAGTGGTATTTATTATTTCGAGTCTTTATTCAGTGTTTGAGATCAGTGAATTGCATGTGAGCAATGGCTTTTATGTTTGGTATAGGGTATCTTTCATGTCTTCCTACCAATACTTTCTAAAAGCATGTTCGCTTTTATGGAGAAGTTGCGCTCTCTGGCACAGAATTTGGAAACAGCGATTTCATTCATCATACACACCTTAAAAGATCATGGATATCCGGACCATTATCAGTTTCCCGTGGTTATTGGCTTACTTCATGTTATATAACAGATTGAGAAAGTAAAATCGCTTCTTCAATTCTTCCCGAGTACCGAAAAAAAGTAGCGGAAGAAAACATGCAATTTAAGAATGAAAAGAATCGTCGATACCAATTGCTATCACCCTGCTCTTAAATCTAAATCCAGTGCTGTCGTGTATAGAAGTCGTTTTGAAGTCTACGAATATCCCCTCATTTAATCATCGCATGGATGTTCTACGATGCTTAGAGGGATGAACAACATTAGGTCACATAACTTTAAAGAATTCTTATATCAATGTCAGGTCCTCGATTTCGACATGGAAAGACGAGCTCAATCACTTAAAACGCTTTGCTTCTGAGCTCTAGCTGTTCAACAAGCGAATGCTATTGAATAGAAACCTTCTCCTTGCACGAAGTCTGCTGTGAGGATGATTGATTCCAACCTAATGACACAAGGAAAACACACTTCAAAATCTCTCTCTCGATGTAAAGCTCATCTCCAGCACAGACGAGCAGAGTCGGCCACTAAACACCAGAACGTCCAAGTTTGCAAGGGCCCATGGTTCTTGGTTGAAAGTCTGGTTGGTCATTAATTACAAGTACTGTCTTCGATTGGTTGCTATCTCAATCACTTTTTTTTAAAATAAAGTACCTTATGTTTTGGTTGTACATCTCAGATTTCCATGGAAGTTTGTATGTTATGAATGAAATCTACATTATACTTAATGGCCTAAGGCTGAAAATATTCAAAGTCGTCCTTTTGATCGATTCATAAGACAGGGCGCAGCATTCGAATTCACGTTCACAAGTCTTTTTAAGTTGGCAGTGATACTGATTTGACCTTATAAAGAAGGCCTCGACCAAAGAACAAACTGAAATTTATAAGATGTTCTGTACATAAAATGTCAAATGTCCTTTGATATACATTTGTACGTATTGTGGCCCTTTCTTTCGTTTGAATCACCACAGTAGACTAGAGTAGATCGCAAGCCAAAATAATCCGATCATCGCCAAACTGTTCAGGCAACTAGGAATTCTCTCGAATTTAAGCTTATAGTTGTAAGTATTGCTTTGCTCGACGGTATTTTTCCCTCAGCGTCGTAGTTAAATTTCTCGCAATTCAATGCATAGGATAAATTGTGAATAATTACAGTCTACTTGGAGGTAGAAGGTATGCTTTTAAGCAGCAAGATAAGTGGATAATTGTAACATAACAACTTTTATGAGCATAAGACCTATAATTGAAGGAACCTACTGGTAGATATGTGTAGGTAGATTAAAACTTCGATATTACTAGATAGTTAGTTAGGTAATACCTCATGAACCCCTCTCATCCACGACTAATGAGATAAGCCGAGAGGCAAGGCATAGCTGGGCCTCGATGCAGCTCTGAGAAATGAAGTAACGAAACTTTGAATACTTCTATATACTCTAGTATAAGAGCGTTCATCTTGGTCCTTACGAGGGCTAGCAAGATCTTATCTTGAAGTCATATACTTTCGGGTACTTGAAGGAGTGTGTTGAGATGCAGAATCGAGGGTTTATGTTTTGACAACTACTCTAGTAAGACGTTATGATTTTGGTACGTTGAGACGATAAGATGGACGAGAAGAATGAAAGATTAAGAGTTAATGACGTGGTGGCATTGGTAGGGCAACTTTTATGGCAACATTACTTTGAGGTATGAGATGAGAACGAGGAATGAAATGTACTGAATGATTGAGTAGACAAGAGTGAGTATTAAGTATTCAATTCGAAAGTGAGCCTCAGAACCTCAAATTCAGATCACCTAATCGATTGGCTGCAGTATGAAAGAGACTAGCATCTCAATCTCCACCAACTACCTTAATCTTACCATAGAATTGTAGGTTTGATTATATAAAACTTCAGCCGTTACGTCTATTTCACATACCGCCCTCGATTCCATCGAGACTCATATCCAAGAAATCATTCGAGCCTTGAACAAACCAACCAGACCAATTCTGAATCTTCGAAAAACTGGTTACAAACATAACCATCACGGAAAAAGGATGGTTATCTGCGACAATTCAAGACGCTTGGAAGCGCAGTCATCATGGGGAATCTCATTCTTCTCTATGTTTTCGCTCCTGTACTCACTGCAATTGCTGCTGCAATTCTCGTTCCAAATACTAAGCAGGCGCAGATTCCTTTGATTCCCATATCCGGAGATCCATCTCCGGATAACATTCCGCTGAAGGGATTTAAAAGAGCAAAGACGAACATGAAAAGACCCACGATCGGTGGTATCCAGCTGACGGGTCCCATCATTTGCGCAGATGACAACTCTAGAGATAAAACCTATAGCAGATTCAATATTCATGGCCGAAAAGGCTGCTTTTATATGATGGTTCTTGATGCGTCTGGAGTTGGGAAGAAGGACTGCAGGAGTTGAAGATGGGAATGCGATAAAAATATCGACATATAATATCAACATAACTTTTGAAGATTTCAAGGAGCGCAAAAACGAGGTTAAACATGTCATCGAGAAAGGTCCGACGCAGAAGAACGTGAGAGATACAAAGCCAAGTTCGAGAAGACTGACAGAAAAATTATGCCCAAAATATCTCTTATGGGTCGAAGTCCAAAGTCTATGGTTTCTGTTACGTGCGTCGAGAATGGGAGCGGTACTCTCTCTCCATTTAGATTGGACTCATTACGAGGCTGGTCTAGTCGATACAGCGACAGATTCGAGGGAGTGCACCAAGACAGAAGAGGATTCCGAGGTCATTGGTTCTAACATCAAGAAGGCCTCCACACTTGATAATATGGCACGCACAGGTCTGTGGATGTATAGGGACGGTGAAATTGGAGATCACAAATACAGATCACAGCCAAACACGGGACATTAAGGAAATCTAGACACTGAGTGAAGAGTATTTGGAGTTAATTTTGAATGATAGGTTCTTTGATAGGCTAAGCAAACTAGACGCAGGAGCTAAACATGAGTCTCCAAAGAAGCCGAAGAGGCTGTTTCATCACAACTTCAAGATAATATATACCCAAAGATACTTAGGCAAAGTAAAAAAGATTCTGAGAAAAGGTCCTACAGAGGAAGAACGTATCGAGCATGTCGTTAAGCCTGAGGAGGCTTATAGGCAGTATTCTGTGTTGCCAAGAAGCATTTGGAGGAGCGCCTCGAAATGGAGAATACCGAAGGGAAGAATTAAATCCAACACCAACTTGAGAGCAACGAACAAAAATTGGAAGAGCATGCTGAAGCAGAGATTACCAAAGAAAAGTCGAACCCAGTTCTGTAAGAACGGAAAATAAATGGACAAAAATTGCTCGCAGATAAGCAAACTGATGGGAAAAAGCTCCCTTCGACTATTGCTGTTATTCATCGAACCGAGTAACTAATTCCACACCAGTACAAAACAAATGGTCAAAATTTGCTGTTAGTCAAACAAACTGATACTAAAAAAGAGCCTTTAGCTATTAACCCTTGCCAAACAGTGAAAGGATACAAAATGAAGGAAGGATCTATATTGATTGGTCAACTCGATGGCAAAACCTATTGACGGTAATGCAATTTGACTCATTTCCGTGTGCTATAGCTAACTATTTGCTGGCTGGGGCGCCTTTATTAAAGAAAAGACTATTCAAATGGCTGGTTTTGGATATATCCTGATATTGGGTTGATTAAAAAAATTAATCTTGGAGTTTTTCTGTCAAAGGCATTGGAGAACACTGAAACTGGAGATGAGTTCTCGAAACAAGATTTAAAGACACAGTACCAAAGTATGAAAGATAGCCAAGAGGACAGAGTGGACACTGGCGAATTTATGCGCCAGGAATATTTCGATACAGAATCTGAAGCGAACCTACTTTCCGGGAATGCTAAACCCAATGGTAAAAAAAGACTCCTATAGATTAGATGATCGAACGAAGAAGGAACTTGTTGCATATATGAGCAAGATTTACGAGCGTGTGTGTGATGGAGGAAAGAAGATGCATAGAAGACCTGTTGAATTTTGATCCACAAGGAAACTATACTGATGGGGATGTGCTTGATATTGTTATTGATGCTTGAACTCGTGATGCAAATGACGGATGTGATGGGTGCTTTGAGAACCTAAGAAGTTCAAGACGACCAAGGTATCTTGAGATTGGATTTTGAGGAATAGAGTGATGGACACTCTGGGTTAATGGAAGTATCATCATATGAAGTGCCAATTAATTTTAAGGTACAGAGAGTGTGATCAGTTTAAGGTCTATCATTCTCTATGAAGGTAGATTGGGCGAAGATTTCAGTGTCCTCATTTCAAAGAAGCCACAACTTCAATGGAGGAGAGTCAATTCGAGCCAACAAGACAACAATTGGTTCACCCTCTCATATCTTGTTCATCTGATTCAAACCCCCCGCAATTTACCAACAATGAAGCTATTGCTAAGAGGAACCACACCTTTAGGACTTGAGTGAACATCAAAACCTCCGTGGAATCTCAAACCTCTATACCCCTATAAAGGTGTAGACTTCTCACCAAGACATGCAAGATAGTATCATCCAAATAACGCAATTCACATACAAGCATCGATATCAATACCATCAGGTATCTCGCAGGGGAAATAATATACAGACCTCGTTAAGGCTGCAAGACAATTCATCAGCCTGTGTGTTTGATTATCCAATACCATCACCATATTCCGCAGGCGCAACCTGATGTAAAACGGTAGCTAGTCATTCTCAGTCATGCGGTGATTTAGAAACTCGATTAAAAAATTGAATTAGATGAACTTGAACTCTTGATATCCATAGACGTGCAAAATTATTATCGGAATATCTTGAAACAATACTCTACTTATAAATTAGATCCAAATATGTATTCGCTTCCTTCGTGGATCGTGGAGTATATCTTACTAGTTTATGAACTATTTTTTCAAAAGGTGTGTTCTCACCAAGAGAGTTTGGATGAAATTTTCCCATTGGAGATAATTCAAGAGTATATTTTACGTTATCAATTGATGTTCTGAAGATTATATCATCTTAAGTTAATATTTAATAATCTTATCAAAAGTAGAAGACGATCTCATCCATATCTACCTATTGAACTAAAATTCCTATCCGCCTCTGCGATGTGGTATTTCGAAGATAGGATGACGAATCTCTATGCCTATATGGACCCTTCTAGCCAAAAGAATTGAGGATATACGACGTCCACAAATAGATTGAGATGTAATAGTTCATATTTCTCCAAAACCTTAAGAACAAACGAGCAAAATGATGTAAATTTAGATCCAATATTATGGATTGTCATCATGAGCCCCTGAATGAAGAAGCGAGGTCACATCAATTTCATAAGAGCTTCAACAAACATCACTGACCCTATACAATTTTTTGTAGAGAACCTAGAGAGTAATAATGTAGAGAACAGTTATGAACATACCCGATCGAGAAGGTGGACACATTTGAGGTGAAAATTCTCCTATTTAGATACTGTTTGGCCGTCACTTGTTGTGAAATGGTCACGGCTTCCTCGTGAGAAAGACGAGCCGTAACTCTCCTGCTTAAGGAAACTTGTTCTAAAACATACTGTAACAAACAGTATTTTCAATGCATCCAGCTGTAAGCAATGCCAGTATTTGTACGTACTGATGTAGTATAAGAGTTTCCAGTATCAGCCACCATGATAATAGCTTGCACTGTTTCCATCACTGGATAGTTAAGGGTGAATGTAATACTCGTACGTGACAAAATCACCAGTTCTATATGGGGAGAGCTATCTGAACTTCACATCATGTTCTCGTGTGGACTGCAGGATACGATCTGTAAAAACATGCAGTCGTGATTACTGTATGTCATTTCATGATGAGGAAAACTCTACCGTGGGTTCTTACAATAAGCTTAGCTTGAAGTGCGGCGTAATATTATTACGGATCTTTCTTTGTTCACATGACCATTTTTGACTGAGATATAAGTATAAGAAAACTGCTATTATGTTTAAATATTCTGGTTGGACATACTTTAGGATCTTCTCATCACTTGAGGATTCTAGGATGTAGCATTTGCAAGTAAGATTGGCTACTATACCAATGCATGTAGAAGATACAAGAAACTATGGTAATATACTGGTAATGAAGGGTTCTGTATTTGCAATGTTATATAAAAAGCTCAGGGGTGGCTCTTATAATGATTTTGGCCATAAATATGGGACAAAACTGTCTGTTGATTAGACCCCCTGAAACCCCTGAAACCCAAGAGAATTCATCTGAACTTTTCTCTACCTACATAGCAGCAAACACATGGGACCAGTACAAAGAGTCTTGCAGAGGTTGTCTTTTATCATTTATGCAAAATTTACTAGAATCTAAAATAAAGATCTGACACACGAATGCCCACTTGAAGATATCATACCTCAGAAAGCCACGAGACACAAGACAGGAGTATACTCCTCTCTCCGGAGGTATGTCCGACAAGCCTCTATTTCTACGAGATCAGTCCAAAATACGAGACACTAATCCTTGACTTCCACTAGCATGCGCAAAGCTTAGGAATGACCGGAAGAAAACCATACAGTGGATGGAGACGAAAAAAATCCGATCAAATAAAACGAACCAAACTGTGAAATTCACCATACTCTGCTCTCTTTGCAAAGAAACCAAACGTGAACATATCAACTCCTGATATATGTGACTCAAACACGACATGGATTTCTAGACGCCGAAATATGCACCATGTGGGCAATACATCTTCGATGACGAATGCTGTTTCGAGAATATATGCGACCAGTGAACTTTCACACGCCACATTTGAAGAACTAAAAACATGTGAACTCGCCACTTTGATTTGTAGCAGAAAGCAGATATCAAATCTGATTATCTTGCATTCCTTATCACATTGGATGAAGACGAGATTTAACCAGTCATGCCACGCCAACAACCCCCACACGAGGTTTTAGGGCGTAATTCAGGGGAAAGATCAAAATCTTCGCTTATTATCCTTCGGGCCCTTTCCCCCCCCTGAGCGTATTTCCACCCTGTCGATAGAGAAAAGATATCATTTTAGATGATGATATTGTCCATTCTCCGGAGCAAGGAAGAATTCACCCCCGTATAGCCGACGAATTTAGGAGTCTTCGGGGTCCTCGTTATCCTTACACTGCTTGGTATTGTTTGCGAGACCTCCAAAATTGAGGTTTTACATAGCCTAACACCCCAATCGCATATTGATCTCACATTTTGCAATTATCAATGGTCTCCTTTCATTTTTCCAATCCTCTCAACCTTATCTCTTCTTCATCAATCTCGTTTCCGGCGATGACCCTCAAACCCCAACCCCCTCCCCCCACACAGCGGCACATTCACCGGCCCAAAAACACGGTAACATGGTGGAATCATCCATTCCGAAGCTCAATGCATCTAGAGTACGTGTACCTGTATTAGGTTAGAGCAAGCTTAGTATGCAGTGGGATCTCAATGGCACGTAGTTAGTTTCATGATTTCCGTGTGCTGAGATCACTGATCTGGCCTACTCGAGTATATGCCATCATACAATGTGCTGATTCAGCATAATCCCTGACAGGCAGAGGTGATGTATCACATTCCGCACTTTTCGCCGTCGCAAATGGGGCTTCTTATCTGAAAGTGCGAGTCGGCTAAGGTTACCGTCGTGTTACCTAAAAGGACCTTTTTTCCGAATCCACCCCATCGTGGAAGAAACGGTAAAAGTCTACGCCGCACAAGGCTGTTTCCGAGATGCTCGGCCTTGGGAGCTAGCGGATTTCTTATCATTCTCATCCCATAGTGTGATCCCGTTCATATGGCCATCTGGCTTTCGTACCTGATTACTCCGCATCCGCGATGCAATGTTGCTTCAATCGGCGTTCAATCGTGCTCCCATTTTCTTGAAATAGATGATCCCGTATATCCATCGTCATATGACTTCAAAAGGAGACATAAATGAAGTTCATGACGAGAATAGCGAACCTCAAACGTCCACCTCGTGCTTACAATAACGGGAAGTGGTAGTCACTCATGAATTGGCTCGGAAATGACCCGGATCATAGCGTACGCACGACATATCTAGGACCAAGATTATGAACCACGCCCCACATGTTATTTACACCTTCTTTGAATGCTTGAACACCATGGAAACTCCATAGAAACCATGGGGAATGTATCAGCCGTGTATCGGAAGGGAGCGAATGAGATATGTTGCTTTCCGCAGCTTGAAATTTCCCCCCAAGGTACCATGACGAATGAGTGGATGGTCCAAGCCAAGCCAGGAAACCTACTTATTTCTCCAGTAATCAGAATCGCCGGGTTAGATGGCGCCGATCAATGGTACGGGAAATAGGTTGGAAAAGCGAGGCGTTTGACATCTCCCCTCTCTTCAGATTTTCTCGATTCTTCCTCCGAAGTCACACGGCGCGAAGGATCAGCATGTTGTACGGCACGAGGGGGGAAAAGCATGAGAAACGTCGCCAAACGAAGCTCGTTTGATTCAATCGGTGTTGTATTTTCCCCTTCAGATGTGACTATTACCCCAGATCCCCGCATTCACCCCAAAACAGCCCTCTGCATAGATGCTCGATACCTTCCTTCATCCGGCATTTCGGACCGTGCAAGCATCACTGCTTTCTCTCTATCATGTCTTCTCGGTGGTGTTCTGGATTGGGAATCACCCAGACCTTCGTTGGAAGGGTTCCTGTCACGCATGACAAGAGATTATCAAATATTTCCAAGGGGTAGTTTCACTACTTCAATCTTCGCATCGCAGAATCGCACGCAGCACTGCAGGCGGCAGAAAGATGGACCGGCATGGTTCCATCCCTAGATTGTTTGTGCATCACGACATTAACCTACTTACCCCGTACCCCTAGCACAATCTCTCTCTCTCTCTCTCAGCCGGTCGATCTCGGAACTTGTCCTCAGAACGTGTGTGATTTGATTGTTTTCTTCCGTCATATCATGTTGGCTTGGGGTACGACGAGTAAGGATTACTGTCATGAACAAACCAACAATCGGATCATATCCAGGAATGACATTTAGGCTTGCTCGGCTCCCACGCCTCCGGAATAAATGAAGCTTGAGTCGAAAAACCGTTCAGGCAATGCAAGCTCGAGGTTCCCCAGATTAGGTGGCGCCTGCAAAGCACTGACTTGTTCTTCTAGATCCTTGAGAATTACCTAAGCGACGTTGAATTGATCGCACATTGAATTCCTAAAGGGGTAGCTTTTTTCTTCGGCATTTTAACCCTTTCTTTCTTCTCTCATTATCGTTGTGATTCTTGACTTTGGAGAAATGAAGATGCAATGATCATGTAGGTTCTGGGTACTCCGTAGTTCCTCTCCACACCTCCCCGCAATTTCAAGTCCCTGTCGAGATATGTCCGTCATGTGTACAACAAACCGGCATGAAACAACATCAGGATATCTATTTTTGCACTGGACGTTCACGACAAGATGTCGATATGGTGCTCCGGATTCGCGGGCGCCCTGCCTTTGGAATGTTCTAAAATAGATTTTCCCTTATCTTGAACCTCGCAAGACATATCGTGTATCTACTCTATAGGCAGAAGTACGAAGATCCAAACTCCGGATAATACTACCATTACCCTGGGATTCCAAAAGATATATTGCAACCCNCCCCAGGCTCTTACGGCGCTCGCCGTATGCAAGATTAGGGCATCTCAGTACCCCCCCAAAAAACTAATCCAATAGCTACAGCTCTGTCTGAGACTGTGAGGTGACCGATGAGATCAGCCTGTGGCTCAGCCGCCACGAATTGTATGCAATTGACGAGGATTCTCGAGTCTAGAAGCATCTACTGGGTGTATCACCGCCATTTTCAAGGATGAATTCCCCCCACGCTGCTCCAATCCGGGGTAATAACAGCTACAGTGTTAACATTACTAGCTGATGGAACCCTTCTCACTTGTCATCATTGGATGGCTTCTCCTAATAACAACCATCATCTGAGTGGAAAAAATGGATTTAATTACTCAACTACCCTCTTGGAAAACTTTTCATCCAGAAGATAAGGATTCAAGCCGATTTACTATGGTCATACTTCCCATATCATTACGAGATGGTTTGGAAGTCCATAGCTGAGATAACCTTGCCTCCCTCCTCGTTGATAAAACTCCATTTCCACGCTTGACGCTTAGGAATCGTCATGTTGGCCATCAGATAATGGGGGAGGGGGGACAAAAACTGGGGAAGATACGAATATGTCAAAGCCAAGCCGCCTTGCAAGGTTATGAATTCCTCTCTTATCATCTACCACTCGAGGGCTCGCTCTGACGAGTGAAGAGAAAGGGATTTCCCCCTCGCCTTCACCCATGAACCATGAAGTAACTACATACACGTTTGCAACGAACCAAGACAAGACGGAAAAATATTCCTTCACCACATCAAAAGATCTAAAATGGTAGATTAAAATCTTGGGTCGGTGCAAATTCTATCGAATCACCCACTCAATCTCCCAGGTCTCCTCTCCTCTCCTCTTGCCATTGGGCAATCATGATCGACAGTAGGCCGTACAGTAGATCGGTAGAAACGTGCAACGCTCCGTATGCGACTGCGTCTTTCCTTCCCAGGAGCTCTTGTTTTCTTCTCCCATCCAGATTCACGACATGCGTGCTGTGGCGATGTCGAGCTCGTTTCTTTTTCCTGCTCGGGAGCCCTTCCCCGAATGACTTGCCCTCTGTGTTATACATGCACGCACGCATACTTTCCATCTCCATCTTGGAAATCCATCCTCTCTCTAGATCTTCATCTTTTACCCTTAAACTTAAATTGCAACAGATATGATTTATCCTTTTCCCTTCCGATAAGAGTCTTTCCGTACAAAATCGTATGTTGACCTTCGTGGCATTGAAGATCAATTGTGTCGACTAGTTAGCCTTGCGGAATAATCTCATCTACTCCTATTCAGGACTGTTTATAATCTACTCTACTCCATATCATCATTTGAAAAAGCCTCTTTGAATCCTCCGAAGAATGTTTGACATTTTCCGGTACCACGGTTCGCTTTATTCAGTTCCCAATCCATCATGTTACTCTCTCTCTTTCCTTGAGGTAACTCAGGCTTCAAGCCCTACACTTCATTTGTGCTGTATAGTAGAGATGTCACGTTACACCGTTGCCATCCCATACCTCGTTTTCGCCGCCGAGAGAATGGCAAGGTTAGCAGTATTGTAGTGGACTCGTAGTCGGTAGGGGTCTGAAATCACTCACTCATATCATACGAAAGGCTACGCGGGAAGGAGTTAGAACTACTCGAGTTAACCCTCAACGCTCGGTATAGCCTTAGCGATCAGGCCCTCCCCTTGCTTGCCTCAACCCCCGGTGACCCGCCTCCTGATCTACCGAGCACGCCAGTAGTACGTACTAATTCCATGCTACATATGCTCAGCTCCCCTTATCCTCGCTTCCCCGCCTTTCTCAAGCCTTTCCAAAACGACTCTTCGGAAGAAAGTCCCTATTCTTCCACTTTGCCATAACGATACAAACCCCAACCCATTTTCTCGCCTCACTTCTCGTCTCACTTCTCCTCTCCTCGCCCATCCCCGACATTATCATCCTGATATCATATCATTCATCCAGCCCGTTTTATCTATGACCTTTCCCAATCGAACTCGGGTCCAAAAATAGCTGGCTGGCTGGTTGGTTGGCTGGTTGGCTGGTTGGTCGGCCGGCTGTAACATGGTCAATTATGACGAAGCAGCCAAAAATTAGATTAACTGCACGACATTCCTGCGCAAAGAGGAAAAAAAAAAGCATACACATACACATATCATATATCAGAACTCCCAGATTCCCGGATTGAGCTACGCACATATATTAATATACGTCGATTGGAAAATCATCCCATCTCCTCGTATGAAAATGCCATAATCAGGATCAACGTTTTGTATGTATGTAGACCTCATGGAAAAAGACAAAGGGGGGAAAAAAAGTAAAAAAAACTTCCCGTCTTTTGATATCACGAGAGAATGAGCACGAGATGGGTAATCTCGTTTCTTCAGCTACTCGTACGATACTTAAGTAGTATCTGCAGTATAGTATCTGCAGTACCGAAGGCACGGCAGTCACCCCCTCCCCCCTCCCCCGGCACCATCTCTCAGCTGTCGCAACGCACCAATGCGGAAAAGGGAAAGAAAAAAGAACAAGAACGAGAAAAAGAAACCTCCCCTCCTCCTACCTAACCCCCATTCCCGCAATCCACAAAGATGCCATGTAATCAGATCACCTCCATCTCGCGTGTCAACGTCGCATCCCGTTTCTTCCAAGAGGAAAGAAGGAAAAATCGTTTTGCTCCCTTCTGATTGATCATGTTGAGGACCTCTGAGCACCTTCCCCCTTCCCCCTTCCCCTCACCCC
>NGKF01000001.1:1627654-1638407 GCA_002162555.1 Monilinia aucupariae
GGGCGGGGGAGAAGGTAGGTCTATGATTATGTGTTTTGATGGGCCGGAAATTCAAGTGTGATCGATGCGAAGGGATATCTCGCACGTGTTATGGATGGCACTACTTCAATCCCGAAAGCTTTCCGGTCACTTCGGAGTTACTCTGAGGATTTACAGTTTTGTAACCAGCTCTTCTCTTCTCGCTACGATCGTCTGTCTGTTCACGAGAGTACAAAGGATTATCTCTGAGTCTGCTGTTACATAACATACTGCACCCAAAAATGCCATTGGATATCTCACGCCTCTTCCAGCAGCTTCCTTGCCTCTTTCCTCTCTTTCCAGCTGGCGAAATTTGAAGGTGGCATGAGTGATTGAAACCGAAGTTGGAGAAAATCATTTTTCTTGTAAAATCCGGAATATTTGAGGGAGGAGCGTTCTTTTCCCCTGCATTATCTTCCCTTCTCTCTTTTTTTTTGGGTGTGCCGGTGTGGTTGGGTATCGCGAAGTTTGACGTGCAAGCCAAGGTTTTGCTAGTCATGCAACAAATAACCATATTGTGCTTTTTTCTCTCTTTTCGAGCCTGTCTTGCGCGTGCTATATGTTTTTTTTTTCGGTCATGCGATCATATTGGTGATGATGATGATCATATAGTAGATCATGCTCATTCGCAGGCAAAAGAGAGAGAAAGAGACTTTACTGTCCAACCACTAGATTTCGAATGCCGAATACTTGGTATGGGGTACCCCGGAAGCTTTTACGGGGCATGATCAGCAACTAAACTAGGCTATCTGCCCCTCGCATTGAGTCAGCAATGTAGCGTCGTCACTTGCATGAAAATCTCTTCCTCTGCTGGGCCTATAATCTTCTGCGTTGCAGAAGTCACACTGGCACTTTCATCGGGTTATGCCCCCAGCAAAGCAATGAGCTGCGAGCGATTTGGCTTGATCTTGGCAGTCCACCCAAAGAGGGCGAAAAGCTTCCCCGGGGCACCTTGATGTTCCTATTGGTGCGGCTGCCTTGAGCGTATTGTTCTGACGTGTATATGAGATAGGGCTGCTTGGCTGGTACGTCATTTGTGATTGAGGTCAGTTTTTGAAGCGACTTTCTGCACATCTATTTCGTTCCACCAGTTCTTGATAAGATTGATAATGCAGCCTTGGAGAAACTAATCCCTTCCAGCCAACCTACTCATTACTCGAAGTCGCCTGCAGTGACAGGTGATCATATCTTCGTGACTTCATCCCACTTCTTGACTTCACTGAAACTATACTTCGGTTCAAGCCCACCTCTCACTTAATACTTGCAGAGCTCTTTCCACATTTAGGACGTCAAAGCCGTGCATAGATTGTCAGTAAGCATGGCTCTCGGCGGGGTTTATCGATCGGCATATTTGTTCTAAGAGATGATGTGAGGTCGATTCTTTAGATGCTGTTTCGATTCTGATGAGGCGGCTGGGAAACTGTGTTAAATCTATATTGATACCCTCTCTTGCGAGTGAACTGGGGGTCTTTGGGTCTTGTTACTTGGGTGGTTACTGTTTTCTTGTATCGTTAAAATAGATTGTTTTATAGGGAATAGAATAGCTTCTCGTCCTAATTCATCAATTCCATATTTCGTTACAGTTACTATGTATAATTGTTGGAATATCGTATATACCAAGTATGGAGTACTTTGTATACCTAACTCTTTCAAGAATAATGAATATATCATATTACTGAGTAATATCCTAAACACGCTTGATAATAAAAATAAACCCGAATAAATAATTTCATCCATCTGCACCACGTGTTATAGTATCATTGATCTCCAAATACACTTCAAAGACCTCATAGTAACAACTTATCCTATGAAAGACTACAGATACTTTCACAGAACATAGAATGGGATACAATACGATGCAGTCTCCAGATTATTAACACGCATCAAAAAATAAATGAAAACAAAAAAAAAGAACGAAAAAACAAAATTTCTCGAAGCGAGCCCTCATCATGCCTCTAGAATTGCAGGAATAACGAAGGAGGCCTCAAAATATGATATGTAAACCGACGAAGGGAACCTTTCAAGGGGAAATCAAAGAAAAGTATAATTCTACATACTCGAGTACATTTAGCCATTCTTCCCAAAGTCACCCAGGGAAACTCACTCAGCACCAATCATTAGACGTAATTTCATAGAGAAAAAAACCCCCACCGTTCTTCAGGAAAACTCAGAACGTTCCAACCTGCAATTTTCGGCTGTAGGGAGAATAAAATATCTCTTCTGCGAGCATCTGCGTAAGATTCTCACACTGCCCTTTCGTTCTACTCAGTAGGTGTTCGCAAACATACACAATTAATACAGATGGTGCGTCTTAGAATACGGAGGACGAGCATGCAATTTTACTCGTACTCTTGAGTTTTCGGCTTCGGTTTCGAGATTAAGAAACCTTTTCTGCGCGACTATGTCTTCTGAAGTCCAACAACCATTGTCTCGAATGAATGTTGGGACGAGTTCTCCGCTTCCCCCTTTTAAACAGCCGAGCTGATCCACAAAGAATACACTCCGACTACGGCCATCGAATCCACCCCTTCAAATATAATCAGACCTTGCGCATTCGTTGGTTTCATGCAACTAAAGCTCGGAGCAAATCAGAATATCAAATCATTCGATTTCTACTGGCTGTAAATATTGAATAGCTAATGCTCCCATTATTTTGAGTTTCTATGAATCATGTGAATGCTGACATCAAAGTTTGATGTTATAGAGTTGTTGGGGTTCAATTAGTTTTGAGTATACACATTTATAAGCTAGGGCCTCCTAGGGCCTCAATGGCTAGAAAGGGGTGTTTATACTTGCCTGCTTGTCACTTGTAAAATATGGTGTTGTAGGAGTTGACGAATTAACGGGATCAAAATGGAAAGCAGGGTTGCCATAGTCGAAATATACAGGTACTGGATGGTTTGAATGTCACTGACTAATCTAATCCTGTACTAAGAATATGCCAGCGGAGGATATAAAACGTAACTTTAAGCGTGAAGAAGGCTCAATATAGAAGGTCTAAAGATGCAATTTGGGGTGTATGAAGGATACTTGCAATACGTGCCGCATCTGCTCATGATATTGCTCAACAGCTCATACTTGATATCAGCCCAGGGCACAGGACCACAAAATTCGTGGTATGTTTGTAAATATTGATCAAGAATACCGTTAACGTTAACGAATTGCTTTAATGGTAATTGATACTTGTGGAATTACCAACCTCTAAGAACTAAATAAGAATGCGGGTTCCGTGGCCGATGGATTGACTGTTCTGAATTTTCTTATCAAATGTTTCTATGATTTCTAGGAAATTAGTACTGTGAAATATAAGTCTTGTATCTTTTCTTTTCTCTCTATTTGAAAAGCAAAGTTTTCCTTGACCGTGACATCTATTATAGCCAGCATCGCCTAATTATGCGCCAAACACATCTTGTTCCGGCTCTGAAATAAATAGCACAGGATATTCGAGCCATGCTACGGCGCGTATTTAGAACCGTTATTAATACAAGTGTTTGGAATTTCTGTTTTTGTAACCTAATGTCATGATTATAAGTATATATTCCTGAAAATGTACGGAATTACTAGAACTTAATACAAAAGTAATCATTGGAATCTACTCTAATCGGGTAATGAATTCCAGTAATTTCGTGTATTGTTAATGATATATAATATTCAATCGGAAGCTGAATACGAGTATCTCTAGTATATAGAATATGACACTACGTATTCCAACAAAGAGTATGAGATAAGTACATATCACCAGAATGATGCGAATTTAAAATACGCCGTATGCAACCCTCATCACTGGAACAATCTCGATAGTGGTGCAAATCCCAATATTGAAGTTCATCCGGTCAAATGATACGAAAGAGAGACCAGATAGCTTGTTCCCCGAAGCGTGACTTGAAAGCTCGTACTCTACTAACAAGATATGAAACTCAGTGCTTCGCTTATTTTTCTAAAATTTGGAAATTCCATCGGTGACTTTTGATACTGTGCTAAACTTTGATGTAAGAACCCGAAAAATGCAAACGCAGATACCATTAGGATGGGCGGAGAAGGCAGATAGTCTTGCGGATATAGTACTCAGCAAAAGCTTGATACAAAGCTTGGGTCATGCTTGGAGGAAATTCTAGATGGGGTTTTCGATGGAAGAATATTAGATGGGAATAGTGAAGAAGCTATGAGCTGACGCAACCCGTGTTTCTATCGAAAATTAATCTAATGTCGGTTTCTAAAGCTTGGTATCTGGGCTATTGGCTGTGAGACGGCCTACAGACGGTGGAGGTGGATTCTACTCTACCCTACTCAATTAATACAATATACAACAACCGATACTGCTGGAACAACCTCACGGAGATTGATTTATATCAGAGATACCTTCATAATAACGAAGCACATCACGTTAACATATGATTGCCAAGTAGATAGATTCAATCTAGAATTTAAGTCACGGTCTATACAGTATAAATGTATAACAATACAGTCAAAATCAACATCTTATTAAACATCATATACAATGCCACCACGCATCCAACCAAAGTTGAAGAATTATGGTATTTCGCTAGAATCTTTTGCTTGCGAATAACGTTGAATATCATACTCTACTCGTATAAGCTAGTTAGCCATAGGAAAGCTGAAATCACCACGATATAGAGCTAAATATATAGTACAAGCATTCATCACAGCCTTTAATTTTTAGAGCTCTTCGAGGCCTCAGTCTGTAGAAATGTTAAGGGCTCCAGATATTATCCATTGGTTCAAAGAAAAAATAATTATAATGTTCAAGTGGTTTCTCAAATGTGGGATTTCCGCAGTGGAGCGCATCTTATTTACCCTCAATCATCTTGGTAATGAGTGTTTGTCTTGAATCGCCAGGGGCACTTGATATTGTGAGGATCGTCTTCGAAAATTTAGTGCTCTCTCTACGAAATTCGGATTGCATACTTGAATTGTTTGCCATTGGCTATGGTTGTGGTTGTGGTTGTGGTTGGAAAAAGTTGGATGAGGTTAACAGTTACGTATCAATATGAACTGGTTTCGTAAGTTTTGGGTTTTGGTAGCATTTAGACTTCGAGTTGAATACCGCTCACTACTGTTAGACTGTTAGACTATTAGATGATGGAATGAAGGGAACTGCTTAATTATGTTTAATCCAAGAAACAAAACCCAGCTCCTTGATTTCTAGGACAAAGGAGTATCGATCGCTTCATCTTCCTAGCTTACGCCTGTATTACCCTCTATATTGTGACTTCTACAGGGTTGAGACTTCGTCTCCCTTCCAATATGCGTCCCGAATATCCTACCCATCTGCCTCAACCCGCCTCAACAATAAACCCCCCAATGCCTCCCTCCCATTATCCAACGGTCCCGCTCTCAAGATATCTCCTTCCTCCTCCAAAACCCACTGACCAGCACCAAATATGTGAACCAAACATCCCACCAATATCGCAATCATCATCGGCGCCACCTTCAGGGCGGGACACTGAAAACCCCCTATGCCAAACGGCATCCAGGCGTCCTTATACGTGACCTTCTCTCCCCCCTCCAATTCCCTCCATCTATCAGGTCTAAATTCACTTGCATCAGCACCCCAGATTTCCTCAGTCCTTTGTAAATACTCCACATCCACCGCGCAAAGCTCTTCATCTTCACCATGCTGACGATAAATTCTCCTGGTCGGTGGATACAGACGCAGAGATTCAAACACGATATCCTGGACCGAAGATCGTCCCCTTCGCTCCCGAAATTGCTTCGACGTCACATTCGACGTCACATTCGACGTCACATTCGCCATGAATTTGTCGAAGATGTCTTTCCATTCTGCCGTCACATCAGGCGGGTGGCGACGGGATGAAATTTCGAGGAAGCACCGAAGGACGACTCGCCAGAGGGTTTCGTATGCGGGGAGGAGGATGTTGAGTGGGCTTTTGTACTCTCGGCCTGGAGAAGCAGGGAATAGTCGCTTGAGTTCGCGATCTAGTGAGTTTTGCATGGAGTTTTGTGAGTCGTGACATAGGCCCGAACATTTGGATGATATCCAGAGCGAGTTAATGAGCTGTGTTATGTTGAGGATGGAAGGTGTTGAAGAGGGATTGAGGTATGTCCTGGGGAAAAATTTGAGAACGGCGAATCGAAAACAGAGAACTTGAACTAGTGGGCTCAGGGGAGTTTTTTCATTGGTGGGGATAGATGAGGATGTTTCGTGAGCCAGGAAAAGTATCTCTTTTGCTAGAGCGGAAAGGGATTCATCGGGAGAACTCAGAAGAGATTTCGCCTCCGTGAGAAAGGTTTTGTAAAAGGCTTCGTTCGTAGTTGTGAACGCGTTGCGAATGGAGAATACTCTGGTAAGTCGCTGGTTCGGTAGAGCGCGGGAGGAGAGTGTAGAGGATTTAAGAATCGCTGTTGCTTGTTGGAGATCCCGGATGACCGTATCTTTCTCTTTACAGATGTACTTTATGCGAAAAAAGCGGCATATGAGGACAGCCGTGACAATGGCCATAGCTAGCAAAGACTTCATAGACATCGCTTCTTGTTGTGAACACGATAGTTCTGATCCTGTGGTGAAATATCCATCATAAGCTCAATACTTATATCTGAAGAACCGGCAATTTCCATATGCTTTCTTCTATTATTTTCGAGTAAGAAGGCCTTACCAGCAGTTACCCGGGCCCCTGCATCACCAACGGTAGCTAAACAATGAATAGATTCGTTTGTCTTCTGACAGAGATCCAGATATCAATGGATAGCAAAACGCCCTGCATCGAAAAAATAGTCACAAACGAATGAAAAGGAAGGTCACTTGCTCCACATTTGGGCTTTCAGGTAATCTGAATCCATAGCAATCAATAAAGCGAGAGCCTTGGAAGTACTTGAAATACTGGAACTACATGGAATGTTGAATCTACTAGAAACCATCTCAATGCCTGCCCAAGATTTTGAGCTTTCTTCAGGCGCCTATCAGAAAATAGAAGAGAACTCCGTGAGCATAACTTGTGACATAGATGCACGTTGCTATTCTCGTTCTAGAAAGAGCCTATAAAAAGGCAGACGAGATTTCTAATAATCAAATATTGGAAATAAATCCAATTTGATCTTCATTTGATTGGTATTAGTATGGGTATACTCGAGTGGTGAAGCCAATAACATAATAGTACTCTTATTTCATATGTCTTTATTGCTTAAGGAGAGATATCTAAATCGTCCTGCGATAAACTATATATGAACGCCGAGGCGTGAGCGTCTGTGCTAGTGCATGATCACATGATTGACCCGAAACTTCTATTTGGTGCCCTTACGAGAACACTGGTGAGCAAATCAATACTAATCTGATCCGTGCCGTAGTATCGGGCGTAGTTGATCCTCGAAAACTGCAGAAAGAAAGAAAGAAAAACTTATGAAATCGATAGAAAATGGCATCTTGGATTCACGAGATCTCCCACCAAATATTGAATTGCAAACATCCAAGCCCTTGACGTATCACGGCTATGCACCTATCCTTCTTTACGTCCGATTACGGCGCGATTTGGGGAAACGAATGCGACAAATCAAAGCGTAGAGATTATTATCACCCACTTATACATCCCTTATCTTTCAAGAATGTATGTTGAACATCTATCTACCAACTTGATGCTCAATGCACTCGCATAGTTTGCCGAGTTTATTTGTGATTATCATCTCATCATCACTCGCTACCCACAGTGCGGTATGACTGATCATTGTGTATTGGGTACATCGCCCTCAAAATACTCGTGAACACGCACGGAGCTGGCGCACAAGTTGTTTGAAGAGAATTTTAGATATCTCTTGATCTACTTGCGAGATATCCTGCGACCTTAAGTCCTATCTCAAAATCCCAATATGAACCACAAATCCCGAGTCCTCTCCTAATCCACACTCTTGAACATCTCCTTCTTGAACTCTCCATACCCTGAAGTATTTGTTGAATTCCTTGAGCCAGGATTCGAAGACATCCGGAGAGCGGAGTTGCTGGGCTATGACGCAGAGAGTTGGGATGCTAGATTGACATCCATCTTCCGAAGAAGAAGACGAGGGACGTAGACGACATAGATCAACGCAGGTTTGGACGAGGGGTGGGATTAATGCATCATTGTATATGCAATCGCATGCTATGATGGCGTCAAAACTAGTGGTGGTATCGGAACAAGTGAGGGAGGGGGAGACGACGTCTGTTTCCCAGTCAAGTGTTAAGGGAACTATTTTGTTAGTCGAAGGTGACTGAGCCGTTGATGTAGAAGTTGAAGAGAGGCCTTTGGGTTTGCGGGATTTAGATTTAGAGCTTGCCGTGGTTGATGACGTGGGTGAATTGGAAGAGAGATTCTGGGAGAGAAGTTTGAGAATATATGGCTGATCGGTGAGGACATAGGTCTGAAGAAGGGGTGATAAAGTAAGGGCTATTAGCCCAGATATGCCGCAGCCTAACTCGAGAACGACTGATTCAGGGGTGATGATCTGATGTTGAAGGAGTGGGTTTGTAGGTGAGGATATCCATTTTGCGAAAAGGGGGGTGATTTTCCATATCACTAGTGCCACAATTAGTGAGGGGGCAAGAGACACGGAAGATTTGATTTACCTGCTCCTGTAGTGCCACCATCCCTATTTGATGATAGGATTGTAGGGGATTGGTAAATTGTGAGATCTCGACCATTGATCGTCAAATCTATTTCAGTCGCCTTTGAGTCGACGAAGCCGAGATTTTGAGACGGGATAGTTTGAGAAAATAATAGAAACGCCTCTAGAATTGCCTTTTTAGTTTATGCTCTTGGCTAAAAATGGAAGGGCTGTTTGAGCATGGCCAACACCCGCATGTCCGAATGCGACACGATACGAATTTGTGCTCATAATCTTAGACTCAACCTTTCAAAAACCGCCTTGGTGGTATTTTGAAAGCTACCAACATGCCCCCCCTTTCGGTAAGTACCTCGCGCCACCGTAAGCTGCTGGGTGTGCCCAAGGCTATCACAATCACACTGCATGATCCCAAGCCAATGGAAAAGCACTTGGCCATGCAACTCCAGAAAACCGAAACCGATACATAATGAGTTCATTTTGCATACCTTCCTCTGGATCCTCAACCTCTGGGCCAAGAGAACTCAACAACGACTGTGCACCAGTCATGGTTGATATGCCTAAGGATGACTACGGAGAAAAGAACAGGGCGTGATATTGAGGCAGATAGCTTCCTATCAGGACCGCCTGGTGGTCTCCGTAAGAGCTTGGGAACTGCTGAGCGTTGCTGGCATGTGGTGGAAGAAGAAAGGCCTTCCGTATGGGTATCTGGACCCGCTGCTCGAGGACCGCAAGAAAGCAAAGCAAGCAGGTTACTAATAATAGAGCGCAAAAGGATGTGAGGGTGTGCTCTCGTCTCATTGGTGGCAGGTAAGGGCGACAGATCACTACTTAGTCCTTACCGGTACGAGCAGAGCACATACTGGTGTGTTCGGTTCCTCGGTACTGCACAAGTATCTCAGGTCGGAAGCTTTTTGCCCGTGAGCGGGCTCTCATTGGTTGGAGCGTCTCCCATGGTGGGGCACGGCGCATTACCTAATCACCCATTGGCTCAAGGCTCGTGGAAGGGATCCCCATCTGGAGTCCAAAAAAGCAAGAGGGCCGTCGCGTCATATATATCAATCAATATTAAATAGGGTTCTTTTGTTTCATACGCTTTTCCCTTCCCAGCGTCAATTGCCAATTCTCTCATTATCCTTACCGTCCGAGATTCCGAGCGTCGAACAGATCAAGAATACCTCCTCGGCCTCTTCTTGCTTTGAAAAGGCTGTCTCCTCGTCTCGTCACATTCTCTTGTCTGTCGAGAAACTACATTCAAGGGACAACGCGTATCCTTTTGTCTCTGTCTAAGTGTCACGAAGTCAAGCACAATCGGTAAACGAGCTCCGTATCGCGACTTCAGCTATCCATCAAATCTATCAACCCTCAACCCTCAACATTCGAGCTTCACGGTCAACATATCAAAATGTCATCCTCCGGCTCGCTCAAGAACATTACGGTTCAACCTAAACTCTATCATTCACCACCTTTCAGTGCGGAAGCTCCTGGTTTCAAGCCCGTAAATGGCGAGACTATTCCAAGAAGACATCCTTTGACAGCCAACAAGCTTGCAACCCGGCCTTCCGAGGATGTCTCAACCGTTTTCGATATGATCAAACGAAGCTCCGAAAAGTATGGCAATGCGAAAGCTATCGGAAGTCGTACATTGATCAAGACTCATCAAGAAGTGAAGAAGGTGAAGAAGATGGTCGATGGTGAACAGCAAGAGGTTGATAAGACATGGACATACTTCGAACTCAGCGAATATAAATATATGAGCTTCTCGGAATATGAGAGGTTAATATTACAAATTGGGGCTGGATACAGAAAGCTTGGGTTGAAGAAGGAGGACCGAGTTCATATTTTCGCGGCGACAAGTGCTCATTGGCTAGCATCTGCTCACGGTGCAGTATCTCAATCGATGCCAATTGTTACTGCATATGATACTTTGGGAGAGGAAGGACTTAAGCATTCTTTGGTTGCAACCAGAGCAAAAGCTATCTTTTTGGATCCTCATCTACTGCCAACCTTGATCAACCCTCTCAAAGAAGCTCAAGATATCCAATACGTCATCTGGAACAGTCAAAATGACGTCAAGCAAGAAAACATTGATAGCCTCAAGAAGGCACATGAGAAACTCAAGATTCTGAGTTTTGAAGAATTACGAAAGCTGGGTGAAGAGAACCCG
>NGKF01000001.1:1646222-1657417 GCA_002162555.1 Monilinia aucupariae
TGATCCACTAATAAAGGTGCCGGAGTGGATTACTCAAAAATCCCTCAGATGAGCAAACTCAAATCGAGTATTATACCAGTGCGCTACCGGGCTTATAACTGTCATGCCAAAATGACGCGCTATATCGAACATATGGCTAATTGAGTATATATACTAGGTATATATGTACACAGCGATATTCACGAACAGTTTACTCGTAACAAAGATCTCTATTAGGATTTCAATATTGATTAGTTCTTTATTTAGGAATACTATATTAATATTCATATTGTTGATTTCTAAGTTCTTTTTCGTTGCTTTAACAAGAAGGGTTTGCAATGTAGAGTATCTTACAACTTTTGCGAATGTTTTTGTAAAATCGATTTTATACTTTTGCAAGAATTCTTTAACTATTAATCTGGCTTTTTTTTTTCTAGCTTGCTATTTTGATTAAGCTTGTTTTGTAAAACCTATTTAGACTTTAAAAGTTTCTTTCTTTTCGAAGGAGATCTATTAATTACTTCAAAAATGTTATTGTTTTTCAAGCTAATCAATTCTGTTTTGATTGCTTCTATTTATGCTTCAAAATTCGAATTTAGAGCGTCCTTCAAATCGATAGCTTCAATATTGGTATTTGTATACGGATGTACTACATTAAAGTCCTTTATAAGATGTTATACCTTTCTTTTTACAACTTCTTTGATTCCAGTTTAAACTTGCAAGCCGCGAGCTGTAGCTATTGTAAAAGAAGCCTCTTTTAAACGAGGATTTTGTATAGAATTATCTCTGTTTGAATCTATAAGGAGATCTAACTTTTTATCTTTATAGTTTAAGTTTATAAGGATTTTTGATTGTTTTGATTTAACGTTTAAACTTATAAAAGCTTTTAATCGTTTTGTATTAATACAAGTCCTTTTTTGACTTTGTTATTCTTTTGTAAAGTGATTTCCTATTTGATTCGCTTTCCCTTTCGATTTTGTTAAAGTCTCTTTATGATTTAATATACTTGAATCGTTTTTCAATGAGAATTTGTATTCATCAAAGTTAGCATTTGTCGTTTTTATCGTTTTTAGAGTAAAAAGATTAAAAAGTTTATAAATTTGGCTTTTTTCTATACTAACAAAAAGATGTTTTCTTTTTAATACTTTTGATTTAAACTTCTTCGTAATTTGCCTTGGTTATTAAGGATTGCAAACAAATGCCGCATATCCGAATATTTTTAGTTTTCGTAAATCTGGTTGACGATTGTTGTAAACTTTAAAAAGCGTTGTAGCTTTCGAAAACGTTTCAACTTTTTCAAAAAGTAATATTCTCGTAGGAGATCGATTTTTCAAATAAATAGCGTGCAATATTGTAATTTCCTATTGAATCGAAAGCATTCTTGATTTTGCTAAAAAACTTTTTGATACAGCATTTATATTCTATATTTTTTTTTAACGACATTGTTTATAATATGCTTTTTTGAAGAAAAGAGTTCAAATTGTATGCTTCTTTTCGAAATCTCTATTTGAAAGGCGGTTTCAAATTTGCTTTTATCGTTATCGGTATATATTATAACGATTTTGTTATTAAACTTTGTTTCAATCAATTTGAACAAATCCAAAAGTATTGGTACAATTGTAATCGTGGATTTATCAAGAGTATATCTAATCTATATAAGCTTTGTAACGTTATCTACAATTACTATAAAGTATTTGTTGCTCGAGAGAAATATCTTTTGAATTCTAAAGAGATTATAATAAAAACGATATAAAATCGTAAGCGTTTTAATAACTATATGTTTATTAAAATACTCTTTTATTCTTTTTGTTAAGCAGGGTAAATATATCGATCTTTTTATCGATTTTCGTTTTCTTAATAATTTTAAACTTATATACGTTTTTGAAAGCTTTCAAAGTTGATTGTAATTAAAATGATTAAATCAATAATATATTAAATCAAATATAGATTTGTAAAGATTAATATCATCTATAGCAACAAGCTTTTTAAATATAAAGTTAACAAATTATGGTACAAAATCTTACACAATATAATAATCAAATACTTTCTTTGCTACAAATTTCAATTAATCGAACTTTCAATAAGATATTAATTCTTCTTCGAAAATTATTTTGCATTTATTTTTAATAAAAAGATTAACAGAAATCAATTATATTGTTCCAAATTTCTTTATATATTATATATCGGGAAGTGTAAATCTACCAATTTGTATATTCCCGTATATTGTATTTAAAGCAAATGATTTATTCGCAATTCGAACTTTTCGTGGTATAAGCCATTTTGTAATGTTATTCAAAGCTTTAAGCTGGTCAATAAAGTGATAAAAAGCTTTTGAATCGAGTATCCATTTTAAATCGTTACCATTTGCTTAAAAAAAGATATTAGGATAATAGGAAGAAATATAATTGCTATTTAATACTACATTTGCTTTTGCTTTTTCAAAGCCAGAATCTTTGTTATTTGCGGAAACTTTATAAATACGTTTTTCATTTTTTTTAAATGTACGATACTTCTTTTTGAAATATTCGTATTTTTTATAATAATAGTATTGAACTTTTTCAACTCGAAATAATTTATTTCGATCGTATAATCCTTTTGATTTTCCTTTACAATTATCTTCACGATTACCTTTTTTATTGCAATTGTTTCGTTTTCTTTTATTTAAGGATTCCGCAACAAATGTAACAATTTTAATTAGCTTTTCAATTGTTTAAAAAAATGCTACAACTTTTTCCAATGTTTTTTTAAGTATATAAATGTAAATGAAAATCGCCGTTTATACACTATATATTGATATATATACCAAAAACATATTTATTACTATTTTATTTGTTATTAGCGTTTTTGCGCTAACGAGTGTTTGTTGATATAATTTTAATCTTATAAAGAAAGTTTGAATAATTTCGTTTTTGTAGTTAAACTTTTCCTTCAAAAACGATCTTATCGTATTTGCTATATAAGTAATATTAAAAGTTCGATTATAAACCGATAACTTTTTCTAAACGCTAACAGGATCCATACTAATATAGCTTTTTTTTATTATACTATAATAAAGAAATGTAAATCCTAAAGCTATAATAGTTATAGCGATACTTCTTTTTTTTATAAAAAAAGCTAATTTCTTTTCAAATTTTGCTTTTAAAACAATTGTTTTTTGCGATATTATATTTATAGTTTTTTGATAACCTTTTGTAGTAAATCCATCCGTTATAAACTTCTCTAAAAGCTCGAAAACAAATTGTTTTTCTTTGTTAGATATAATATCGTAGCAATTTGCGTTTGCAAATATTATTAAGCAAAAATTGTAGTAATCCGTATAATTGTTTTTTGTAAAGATAATGATAGAACTTCATTTAGTTGTAACTATATTTGATATAATAACGTTAAAAAGATATTGATAAAAAATGAGGTTTTTGATAAAAATTTCGATAATAAAAATGATGAAAATGATGAAAATGTGATTTTTCCGGCGGAAATGAATGGAAAAGCGATCATTTTCTTCGGAAAAGATATATATTATTGTTTCAATCAATAAAATGATAATCAAGTTGCTTCAATGAATATGCAATACGGGGTTATAACCTATTGTAATGGTAGAGTGTATATTGTCTAATATGCTAGAAGTGGCATATGTGTTCTACTGAGTATATGAGGTGGAGACACCTAACTAGGTATAGCGCTACACGTGATTACAACAAATAGATTATACATCCCATCATCACACCGCTAGCGCACTCGAGTAGATACCCGACATATACCCCAGAAATGTGGAGTCATGGGAGCAGAGCTTAAGGTTACGAGGAAGCGTTGGACCGAGGTATGAAAGGAAGATGCCAACTGCCATATAATAAAGCAGCCGAACCCTTTTCTACATCAACATAAGCTTCTATCCTCATACCCCCTTCTTCTTCGTCCTCTTCCTCTTCATCTTCCTCTTCCTCTTCTTCTTCTTCAATTTCCTCCTCAATCCCATCTATATTAATCAATTACTCTAATCTATACCTTACCAACTGAGCATCGCACATATCATACAAATAACCATGTCGGAGCTACGTTATGATGGTCAAGTCGTTGTTGTGACGGGAGCTGGAGGTGGATTAGGAAAAGCATACGCTCTCTTTTTTGGCTCAAGGGGTGCAAGTGTAGTGGTTAATGATCTTGGTGGATCATTCAAGGGCGAGGGTAATTCTACAAAGGTACTTGTTCCTTCCAATGATCAATCATCCATCTTACATTCCTAAACTTCCTGCTAACATCATCCAAAGGCCGCGGATGTCGTAGTCGATGAAATCAAAGCCGCAGGCGGAAAGGCCGTAGCCAACTACGATAGTGTCACCGAGGGCGAGAAGATTATCGAGACCGCCATTAAAAACTATGGCCGCATCGATATCCTGATCAACAATGCCGGTATCCTTCGCGATATCTCATTCAAGAACATGCAAGACAAAGATTGGAATTTGATCATCGATGTTCATGTAAATGGATCATATAAGTGTGCCAAGGCAGCCTGGCCTCATTTCAGAAAACAAAAGTATGGAAGAGTTATAAATACTGCTAGTGCGGCGGGTTTGTTTGGAAGCTTTGGTCAAACAAATTACGCTGCAGCTAAGTTAGCAATGGTTGGATTTACGGAGACTTTGGCGAAGGAGGGTGCAAAATATAATATCCATGCCAACGTTATTGCTCCTATTGGTATGCTTCCTATTTCCTTCCGATGATCCGGCTCCTAACGAATAATAGCTGCTAGTCGAATGACCGAAACTATTATGCCACCCGAGATCCTCGAAAACTTGAAGCCGGATTGGGTAGTGCCTCTTGTCGCAGTCTTGGTACACAAGGATGCGCAAGAGAATGGTTCAATCTTTGAAGCTGGTGGTGGTCACATTGCTAAGCTTCGATGGGAGCGCTCGAGTGGCTTGTTACTCAAGGCAGATGATTCGTACACTCCAGGAGCTATCCTGAAAAAGTGGGATCAAGTCGGTAACTTCAAGGACGCTGAACATCCTTCTGGTCCTGCGGATTTCATGGGTCTTCTTGAGAGATCAATGAAGATGGGACCAAATGAGCAAGGAGAGACTCTTGATTTCAAGGGCAAGGTTGCTTTAGTCACTGGAGGAGGTGCTGGGTAAGTGATAGAAGTTTGACTCTTACCATGGGCTTAGCTAATTATGTTAGTATTGGTCGATGCTACTGCTTGGCATTCGCCAAATACGGTGCCTCAGTCGTTGTTAATGATTTGATGAACCCAGATGATGTTGTTCAAGAAATTCAAAAGTTAGGTGGCAAAGCTGTTGGTGTCAAGGCATCTGCTGAGGATGGAGATGCTGTCGTCAAGGCTGCCATCGATGCTTACGGACGCATTGATATTATTATCAATAACGCTGGTATTCTCCGCGATAAAGCTTTCACCAACATGGATGATAAGATGTGGGATCAAGTCTTGTCTGTTCACCTCAGAGGTACATACAAAGTTACAAAGGCTGCATGGCCATATTTCTTGAAACAGAAGTACGGTCGTGTGGTAAACACCACTTCTACCAGTGGTATTTATGGTAACTTTGGACAAGCCAACTATTCTGCTGCTGTAAGTTTAATCCCGTAGGTTGGAGGATCATTGCTAACTATCAAAGAAATGCGGTATTCTCGGTTTCTCTCGTGCCCTCGCCCGTGAAGGTGCCAAATACAACATTTATGTCAATACAATTGCACCAAACGCTGGTACTGCAATGACCAGAACCATCATGCCAGAAGAGATGGTTCAAGCTTTCAAACCAGACTACATAGCTCCAATAGTCGTCGCCCTTTGCAGTGACAAAGTTCCAAAACCACCAACTGGAGGTCTTTTCGAAGTTGGTAGCGGATGGGTTGGGCGAACAAGATGGCAAAGAACGGGTGGACATGGTTTCCCGGTCGATGTTAAACTTACCCCAGAAGAAGTTTTGAAGAACTGGGAGAAAATCATCAACTTCGATGATGGAAGATCGGATAACCCCGAAGATGGTCAAGATGGTTTGAAGAGTATCATGGCGAATATGAAAAATAAGAAGGGCGGTGCGAGCAAGGTATGAAGCATTCTCCTGTTTTGAATTGGCATCTTGTATATGATAGCAAGAATAAAGATAATTGTTATACCTATTAATTCTTTCATAGAAAACCGAGAAAAAGGTTGAGGTGAACCAAGAAATCCTCGATAGGATTGTTGCTGCGAAGAAAGCTGAAGCAACTGGAAGTGAGTTTAAACTTAAGGAGCGAGATGTCATGTTGTACAATCTTGGCGTTGGGGCGAAGAAGTCGGAATTGTCTCTTGTTTTGTAAGGTACCCGTTTTTCTTTCCCACAAGAATCAACTAATTGAAATATAGTGAGGGCGATGAAAACTTTCAAACTCTCCCAACTTTCGGTGTCGTTCCACCATTTGGCATCGAAGCTCCCTTCACCTTTGACGAAATTGTCCCTAACTTTTCTCCAATGATGCTTCTCCATGGAGAACAATATCTCGAGATCTCTTCCTACCCCATTCCAACCTCTGGTACTCTGGTCTCAACCCCGAAACTACTTGAAGTAGTTGATAAAGGCAATGCTGCCATTATAAAAGTAGGAACCACAACAGTTGAAAAAGAAACTGGCAAGAAAATTTTCTATAACGAAGAAACCGTTTTCATCAGAGGTAGTGGTGGATTTGGCGGTGAAAGAAAGGGAGAGGATAGAGGAAATAGTACGAGAGTTAATAAAATTCCGGAGAGGAAGCCTGACGTGGTGGTGGAAGAGAAGACTACGGAGGAACAAGCCGTGCTTTACAGGTTGAATGGTGATGTAAGTTGTTCTTGAGCTTGTGTTTTGAATATACTAATGATCATAGTATAATCCTCTTCATGTTGATCCGAAATTTGCCGCCGTGGGCGGTTTCAAGGAGCCTATTCTTCATGGTCTTTGTTTTATGGGTATTGCTGGGAAAGCAATTTATCAAAAGTTAGTGCCCCTCTTTTTCATTCCTTCCTACCTTGCCTCACTATAACCTATCTTCTTTTCATTTCGGCCATGGCTAATTCATGATAGGTTCGGACCCTACAAGAATATCAAAGTTCGCTTCGCAGGCACGGTTGTCCCGGGCCAAACATTAATAACGGAGATGTGGAAGGAGGGGGATAATAGAGTTGTCTTCCAGATGAAGGTCAAGGAGACGGGGAAATTGTGTATTGCGGGTGCAGGCGTGGAGTTGTTGGGGGAGAAGGGGAAGTTGTAGATGAGGTGAGATGGCTATGGAAAGGGGATGGGTAGAGCTTTTGGGCTTTGGGCTTTTGGCTCTTGGCTTTTGGTTTTAGATTTTGGGTTCTAGGTTTTAGGTCTCAGATTCGAGTCAGAGTTTAATCAAATCAAACCCCTTTAATTGTGTTTCTTTTAAATTATATTCCAAATTTTCAGCTGCGTACTCAGAGCGAATATCAAAATCCTATATCATCAAGACTTCAGGCGAGAGAAACACTCGCTTAAAATGGATCCGTAATAGAGTATTGGTTACTCTTGATCTTTTGGATTCTTGATGAGAGTTTTTCTTTTCATATATATATGGCCTAGAGAGACAATAGATACAAATAAACTATAATGCTGGGAATTTCAATTCATCCTGTATGGCACTGAGTATTCCGATCGATCTGGTGATTTGTTGCTCGATGATTGGTTGTTGGCTGGTTGATTAGTTAATTGTGGTTGGTGAGATGGGATTGGTTGGGTGTGGTTGGTTGATTGGTTGGTTAGATGTGGTGGTTAGATGTGGTGGTTAGATGTGATGGATAGGTAGGATTAGATAGACTAATAGAATTATTAAATGTATATATATGTTGTATGAGTAGAGTACCATATCAAGTTATAATATGCAATGAAATACAATACGCTTCCTCGCGTATTCATCATCCAAAACTACTGCACTCTAGAATGATATAAAAAGAAGAGTTAGGTCTACTCGTAGTCGCCCATCGCTTGTGCTGGTCTTTCGGTGTAGAGCGTGACGTTCTGTAACGTTTTCGTGTTTCTTCTTTTCTCGGAGTACGAATGCGAGGACGAGTGAGTATACGAGTGATGAGAACGATTAAGCGAAATTTCATGGGAAATGAGGAATTTCGAGATTTTTTGGTTTTGGATTGGGATTTGGATTTGGATTGGGATTTATCTAGAGAAAAGTGAGAAGAGAGGTTGATATATATATATATATGTATATGTTAGAATTATACATTATTTAATAGAGAAGAGGGAGACGGAAGATTCATTCGAGGAGTTATCTTATATTTTAATTTTTGTTGGAGAAATGCGATTATGGTTTTGGTTCAAAACAGTATCGTAAGTCATAGAGACCAATCCTTTTGGTCACGCCATAGAAGCCACAATTGTGCTCGCGGTATTGTATCTTGAGAAGCTTTTACGGAGGATCTTTACGGTCTCGGATGATTTTGGGGATTTATCTGGGCCGTGAATGCCATTGTGAGAATGGAGTTTGTATGAATATATAAGTAGATGATAATGATGATCATGATAATTATAATTATTGACGTCTAATGGAGCTTAGCATGCTCTGAATCCCCTAATGGTACTGTAAGCCGGCCGAAACTTCGGATTGTTATATACAGGGATTGCTTTCTTATAGACCTTGCAGTGTACTACTTAAGCTTGCACCACATATGCAGCCGGTTCTGTCGAGGCCCGCAGATTGCCCTAGCGCGATCTCTGTACGGCTGTTTTTTCCTTCTGCATGAGTGTGAGAGCGGCTTGCTGTGTGAATAGTTGAGGTTTCCAAACATATTCGTGACGATGGGAATAAGTTTTTATATCACGCATCACATGAGGTTAATCAGCAGATTGGCGCAAAAGATTAGCTCATGAGGCTGAGCATCGGTCGTTTCATCGGATGAGAGACTGCGGGCGGCTCAAAAGCCTGGCTGCAGTATCGGCATTGGGATAGCTTCAATATTCAGAGAACTTGGACTGGGGCGTGGTTTTCAAGGTTGTCTGGGATCGGTGTTAAGGCTGGATCCGGCGGTCAGAAGTTATCCGAAATAAAGGGGGGATGCGTTGTACTAGCTTGTCGATCATGGGGCGATAATTTCTGCAACAGAATTCTTACTACCTCCAATTAACCCCTCGCATGTTTGGAAGTGATTACATTTTCAGTTGCTAAACTTATAGTTCATATCCCACAAGCTATCAAGTTGTATTGAAGTAGCTATCATTATTTCATTATAAATAATACTTTCAAAACGATGCAGATAACTTCAAGAGATTCTAACGGATTTTAATAGGTTATTAGACGAATTTTTGATCAAATAGCCCTGACTAGAAAATATCTCAATTACCTTCTTCATTTACGCATTTAGTTGAAGTGAAAGAAGAAGCAGCATCAGGTTCATAAATTCCAAGTGTTAGTTCATGCTAATTTACCACCGGCCACCGGAACACTGTTACTTCTTCACCGTTTCCTTGGCAAGGTTAATTCAATTTTCATACATCAGGGTTGAATAATGACTTGCAGCCTTTATGTCAATTTCTTGGAATGATGATGAATCAACTACCGGTCCCGGGACAGGGCAATCTCCAAGGATCTGCACAATACATCACAATACGGCGGAGTTCCTATGTTCCAGTAAGCTGACTGCATCAGCATATCTAACCTCGCCAATTAGTATGTGAAGATAATTTCAATATCTGGTAAGTTCCTTACATCATGGGAAGAGTTCTTACAGCGGTCAAGCCCAACGTTACATCTTCAATGATGGGCCGCATTGCCATGCTAGATAAAATGCTTACGTTAAACCATGAAGTTAAACTTTGATGAAACCTGCAATCCGAGCCCTCGAAAACGCATCTTTGACGATTGATGTAGTTATTATTTCTCTCTTTTCAAGTGCCTCATTATGAACTATCCTCCTTGTACACCGATTCAACAGATAGCAGGGGTTTAGTCTTCGTACACCGATAGATCATGCGAGAGATATCCGAATTTAGAGACTTCAAATGCTGCAATATTATCCCTGCAGCCTCGAACCCGAGGAGTTGGGACAGGAACATCATCTATATCCCTTGTAGGTGTGATTGAACAAAGAACAACAATGTCAGCCTGCGTAAGACGTTATTGCTAGGTGGAAAAGAAGGTGTGTAGCCCCTTGAATATTACATCTATCGGCTGCAGTTGCTCCAAAGGGACTTAACGCCAAGAACACTTCAGAAGAATAGGCGAGTTGAAGATCCTCATCCACTGTGGTATCGAGTACGAGGTCGGATAGTTCCATACAACGCATTTTGTCTTCCCAGACTAACATATATTGAGGCTCATCAATGTTGTTTTTACCAAATCTAGTTCTGGCCAATTTATGACCGAGTTCCACAGATAAATTCTCATAGAACCCTGTTTGCGTAACATGAGTTTGAAGTTTTGCAAGGCTGTCCACCAGGTCTAGTCTCACTGTTGGTCGTATCCAACCCATTTGTTCCAAAAACAGTAAATTAACACGCTTTTCGGGCCTCATGAAAGATAAATATACAGAGATGATGGTCCAGAAGCCTCTATTTGCCTCTCTTATAAATTAAGTACCTTTTGCGGGATTTCTGCTTTTCACGAAGGTTGGTGAATTCCACTGCGCCTTCTTTGACTCGGCATAACTGTTTGGTCAACACAAGTTAGGAAATATGTGAATTTGCCACTAAAACCAGATAGAGCTCAGTGACTACTGAGCATCAATCAGGTATGCAGGCTATGAAGTTCCCATGTCCGGAAAGATGCCCTTCATGAATCCCATTGGTGCACTGTGCAACTCTATAAATCTGCGAGAGATGCTATCTCCTGGTTCATCACTAATGGCAGAGAACATCGAGAACAGATACTAATACTGTAAAGAGCATCTATCTTATCTTTTCGTTGGTGAATTCAAATGTACATATGAAATTGATAGAACAGCTAATCGAGGCAATCGCCCTTGTAACTCCAACAGTGCCCTCATATGTGAGATTATGTTATTTCAAGAAGCATTGAATAAATAACCATAAGGTTATTTAAGATTTAGTATTCAAATCAAACGTTGAAATCGAAGGACCATAACTCCTACCATGCACAAATACTAGCCAACATACAAAATCACACCAAAAACAACTGTTTTACTACATTTTCATTCGTTAATATTTATCGTTTAACATTATTTTAATCAATTGAAATTAAATATATAAATAATTTAT
>NGKF01000001.1:1657767-1681774 GCA_002162555.1 Monilinia aucupariae
TTCGTTGAATTTTGGTGTGATTTTGATCTTTGGCTAGTATGTGTTCGTTAGTACTGTATATGGGCTATAAAAACATACTTGAGGATGTGGAAAAGGAAAATACGATATCCGCTAAAGCGATTGCTGGCTAAATACACATCTAAAAAATAATAATCTTACTCCTTAAATCTGCTTTGACCAATGAATCGTACGTGCTATACTAGCTCGAACTACTCGAGTAGTGTAAAAAGTTTTGGTTTCTTTTCATCTTTTCAAACAAAATATTCCTTTCTTCGTCCAAAGTTTTCGGTAACTTTCTAAGTCGCGTATCTTTTGAAGATGACCTGTTTGCCTTGTGCGGTTTCGTACGAAAGTTTTATGAAATACTTACAGGTCGGGGTTATGGACGCCCGGCATGATGGACACGTGTTGAAATGTGGTTAAGTTGGCCATATGACTTAGTTGATGTTGCCATGAAAGAGATTGTCAAGCTCAAGTTCGCATTTTGATCTGCATGAAGCCAGCCGTAGGTGGGTGGCTGATACTGCACAATGAAAGTTATCACTTGTGGTTAGATTTTGAATAGACGTTTTTCTTCCAATGCCATTTTCTCAATGAGGAAGGAACATGCGGGTTACTTGCAGTTCTGTCTTGTTTGTTCATTTCGATCGGAAATCTTTCAAGGATTCAAGTAATTTTTTATTCTTTAATGTTTGATGGAAAGTACAGTAATATTCATTCCTAAGACACTTGCCTAGAATATACATTGCACAACATCTTTTTAAGCCAGCTATAGTTCCAGGCAATCTTTATAGTGTTTAAAGTGCGGCAAAATGATATTTAGCTTCCTTTTTTTAAAAGGGAAGAAAAAGTTCACGGAAACAAACACAGGCAAAGGTTGACAAAGATTAGTTTCTCATCCTCGAGCCAACGATTCAGCCAAAGTGAGCCAACGATTCAGACAAAGTGAGCCAACGATTCAGACAAAGTGAGCCAACGATTCAGCCAAAGTGCCATCTGATAATATACGTTCCCTTAAATGCACCCCCACGACCTTGGACATGTCAAATTCCTGAGTGATAAATATTCTAGCTCAACGAAGGTCTCAGGTTTCGAAGTAATAATTCATTTGTTTCTCTACTTGGAACCAGCTTACTGACAAAGAGTTCTTACGCTTAACTCTAATGGTTTTCAAAATATTCTCCGTTAAAACATATATAATCATATTACTGCACTTTGTATGAAAGCCCCCCAAAAGGCCATCGATGAGACAAAATGGGACATCAGGGCCTTCTATCCCCCCAAAAAGTGTGCGGCTTAAATTAATGCGGGGTATAGATTGATGGCTGTATTATAAGCAACAAATGAATCTAATATACAAAATATATTACTTTCGCCTCTTTGTAAAAGTCAATAACGGTGCTTGGGTTATGCACGCTACGTAGCATTGACTCTGTACTCTTTTCAAGGATATTCTCGTCATTCGTGATCGCCCACCTCCATGAACCATGCTTTGATCTGTACTTCAGTCTGATAATCTTTTCTTTTATGGCTATTCATCGTTTCTCGGAAGGTTTCTTAACGCGAATTGCCCAATCAGACTGACATTCAAGGCGAACTTTAGGCCTACAGAACTTGATTTAATTAATTGCCCTGACAGTTGCCCTGAGAAACTTTTGATTGGTTATTTTTCAGTCGGATACATTTCACTGTTTGGTATTGTTTATTTCACTACTCAAGTACTTGAGTATAGATATTTTAGTTCTGATTCAACTTATCGATTATATTTTCTTCCGCTCATAAATCAGCCCCCCTATTGTATCCATCCATTCTATCCAATGGATGCCCATCTGGGTTTCCTTGTGATTCATAGGTTTTTTGATTCTTTACATAAGAGAAAGAACGGCAAATATTTCTTTAGCATTTTAGCATAGTCAGTCTCATCACTATTTACAGCAAGCAGAAGCAAGCTACTCATTGCACGGATCTCTGGTTCTCGGCCATTTTTTGAGATATCATTCGTACAGCGTTAGGGCATGCATGAATACTCTCCTTGAAATCTAATTATCTTCCGAATGGGCATAAACATATGCGTTTACCATCAGCCACTCGCTTCTAAATTCAATTAAATTCTCATTACTGGTGAATTGGAGTCAGTGCATACCTATTCCCTAACTAATTGCGTTCAATCCCTATATAGTTTTAACTGCTTGTGGACTAACCAATAAAGAGTTGTTCAAGCCGCGAAGATATAGACGACGCCTTTTTGGAACGGGGTGCTTCTGAGTTCTACGCGATATGGTGTATAGTAGACCTTTTTTAATACTGGTACTAGTAGGATGATAGTGGTACTAAGCTCTTTCCGGACAAACCAACAACTTCGTGGACTAGAACTAGTACAATATACACTGAACATCAGGCAGTTATTGATTATTCGCTCCTGAAGCTTATACGGCAAGACAATCTAATCTAGCATTTTAGATTCTATCTTACTCGAGTAGTTCATGAGTGTTAGCTTCGCCATATTCGTTTGATGAATAATAGAATTTATATATATGAATTATGGATGGTTTTCAGGCTTGAAGTTTAGATGGCCGATTCGGGGGAGAATTGTTAATATTATATCTGAGGATTTAGTCTACTAGTGTTAACTGAAGATAATTAGAAACACATCTTTAACTATTTATACAATTTTGCTGTATATTCCTCTTTTGAGCTTAAAAGGAATCAATTATCTTCAATTTCAAAGCAGAACTTCAAGAATAGTAATCATCTTGTAACGGGTAATTAGTTACGACTTAATACTAATACTACTTCATCATAACTTTGAGCGCATGGCATAATCTTCACGTAGGAAGTAGTTGTATGAGAACAATCTCATACCACTATAGATAATTGTCAAATGCACAACAGCACTCTAAATTCTACTCGTAATCAAAATTCATACTCGATCACTTCGACTTTCCAGCCTCAAACATTCGAAAGTCGAGTGAGTTCTCTATTTTTGACCTTTGTAGGTTCGAGTTTTGAATTTTGATACCTCAATTCTCGTGGATTCCTTCAATTAGTTCAAAATTACTCTACATAAAGTAACTTTGAACTGCGTTAATAACAGTTCAGAATAAATTTTCTTGATTTTAGAACCTACATTATTCGTTCCACAATGCCTTGTTATTCGAACCTCAATAAGTATTAACCATAGCAATATATTGTGATTTGATCTTTAATAAAATCTTACCATTGCTACTAGATCATTTATTCGTTTTGGCGTCAATCAATTGTCTAAGGTCTTGATGGTGAGCTGACGTGGCTGGTGCTGTTTCATGAAGCAATTCAACTACTCACGAGAAGACGAGCCCACAGAAAGACAAGCCTGCCTTTCGGATTTGCAGCGCATCTCTTAATCATATGTTCATCATGATATTCTATTGTTCGAAAAGTAATTATAATAAATATGAATAACCTATAATTTTCACTCCTATCAAAGGATTAGATTAACCGTTGTGAGGCAGCTCAAGGAAAGTTGCATTGCTCAAAAATTCCAAAGAAAAAAACATTCAATCATATAGAGAAAAGTGATTATGGAAACAGAAAGATAGAATAAGAATGCCCTATCAAAACGAGCTAGAGGTATTTATGCATTGAGAAATAGAGAAAAAACCCATATTCTTTAATAATATTCCTTTATTTTCTTTATCGGGATGATTATTTACACTCTTTCTCGACTAATTACATAGAGCCTCGAAGGTGAATTCGGTTGAGTTCCCCTTGCCGGAAGATAGAGGGGCAGCGGCAATTGAATTTATGTTTGACTGGGTCGTCCCTTTGCTTCTCGCCTGCTCACTTGCAAGTATTTCCTCGGATCAAATGCCACCCGAAAGAGCCAAAGAATGTATCATCGGGCCCTTGGCAGCTAACTCCCATTTAGTCGGCGGAAGACTTGGTTTTGGAGCGGCCCATACTGTTTCTAAGATATTTCTACCACATTTCCTTCAATTAATCCTGCAAACACTACTCGTACTAATACCTTATTAGGTAGAAGGAAATCACAAGAAATAAATGGAATGGTTTTATTTTATGCAGGATAACCAACGGGGTTCGTTAATTAGGTAGCCATTACGAAACGCAGGATAGGTGGTTTTTATATTAGCATACTTGGATGGACAAATCTACATGGTGGTTTGCAAAATGATCCGCTAAAAACAATGACTATAAGGCTCGCCAAAATTTATCCGAGGGCATACCTACAAGTGAAAACTAAGTAAGGCCTAACGGGCCGCACGGTTCGCAATATGATGTTAGTTGTGCCGCCCGTCATAATGTGGAATTTTATAAGTTAATTGGTACATACCATTAGTCTTATTTTAACCAACATATGTTATTTAAGCCCATCCCCCTCATATGACTGGCACTCATTCACACTTCGTCCTCCTTCATTCTAAATAGTCAATCTATTTATATTATTGTTACCCTCGACATCTACATACTTCGATGGTAGATGTTCTCCAACTTCCAAAGATATTCATGACCTGACTTTATTGTTTCGAACTACCATATACTTCATCTCTGTATATGTACGCATCTGATTGTTCACAGTCGATATACCTCAAGCACCACCAACATCTTTCTTTCCTTCCGGTGAGATCAAGCTTTGGCGTATTATCTTTATTGGCATATACTCTCGACGAACATTAACTATTTGATCGATCCTTCATCATGGCTAAGCGTTCAAGAGACCAAGAGCAAACTAGCAAGTCAAGAAAGCAGAAAGAAAAGAGGTACTTCCTTCCAAGCTTCTTGCGTGCCACAGTATGAGGCACCTTTTGACATTCCCCTAGGTCTCAAAGGACAAGAAGAGCCTCCCATGGATCTGGTACAGACTCAAGCAGTATTAGTGACCGTCTACATGACAACCTTCAATACGCTGTGGCGACTCATGGGCAATACTCTGCTACTGAAAGAAATATTTCAAGCCATGGCGCTCAAGATCAGCGTGCCGATAACGCCGAGATTACCCTTGATCCCGAACCAGTATCTATATCCCAAGGGCATCTTGTGGCAGAGTCGAGAGTCTTCGATACCAATTTTATGGTGGTTGAGGCCGAGGATACTGAGATGGAAAATCAATCCACCCTTCCAAACTGGGGTTCCGTTGACGAGAACGATGGATTTGATGTAAGATGGCATTCTTTTGAGAGTGTCGTCGATCGTCCACTGTCTGCAAATGACTTCTATACCCCCCAAGATACATTGCCGGGGATCGGTGCTCAGTTCGCTGAATCCACCTACCCCGATGTCAACGTCGCCCAGTATGATCAGAGCACATATAGCCACACACTTAGGATCACCTATGACCCGTTCGATACGACACTCGTATATACACCGGTTATAACCCAGGTCCACCTTCGCGAATGGGCATATGAGAGTTTAGGCAGTGCAATGGGTGTAAGATTCTCTTTTGTTCTTCGTTAGGTGTTTGCTGTGGTGACTAACAACCTATCAGGCCAATGAGCGTACGGGGCGATAAAATCAGGAACTCTAGACCAAATCCAGTTGGTACCTAATTTGTCATTGAAAGTAAGTACATATCATCCTTTATCCTCCAATAAAATCTAATAGTAGTGCAGAATCATTGAAAAAAAGTTAGTCGCACTAGAATTGCGAAATGGTGGTAAAGCCCTCATGTACCACTTAGATACCACAAGGATTTAAACTTTTCCGATCTCGAATATCGTCACTCTCAATACTCATCCTATATGATCCGATGTCTCCTCCAAAACACTCATTCCAAACTTCTTGCAGATTTATAATGTTTCGAAAATAATGCCAGCGTTGAATATGCTAGACAACAAGTAGGATGGATATCTTCGAGCTTTCATAATCCTATTTCGCATTTCGTTTCCTGTGGGATGTCACCATCACGACACATTCCAATATCTCAGAAACCAGGCATCCTCATCCCATCAACTTACGTCGAAAGCGATCTCGCCTCGGACCCGCTCAAGAATTGACAACAAACAGTAGAAAGCGCTGGTTGCATTCCATCGAACCCTATTTCACGAGTATCATGACTTCTTCCTGAAATCTTAGAAAATATCCGACAACCTGGATCTCCAAGCACTGGCATTCAAATGTGCTATGCCTGTCAGAATTTGGCGGCATGTCATCCATTCATTCTTGGAATTCCTCAGACCTCGATTTCCTGCTTCACTTGATTATATGATTCCATTCATTTATCTCGCATACCCAATGATAGCCCTCTCATACGAAACCGCGACAGAACCATGCCTGTATTCGCAAGACAACTGGATCGAATGTATAGGGGATCTAGGTTAAGCCAGGGATTCGTCTGATCAAAATTAGGCGGGCATTGCACATAAATCTGGTATCACTTGAGCTTCCTCTTTCGCTGGGCAAAAAAATTGGGTCTCCTAGATGCGCACGGCAAGCTAACAAGGCAAGAATAGCGTATTGAGCATGTTCGGTATATGCTTCCAAGGTAGAAAGGAATTTCATTTGGAGTATCTAGAGCGATCTTAGATGCTGGACAGCTCAAGGACTTTGTCGCCTTCTCAGTGTTTTATGAGACCGCCAAGATTTGCGTTCATTTCTTTCATTTCTTTCATTATTTGCGGGCTTTCTTGATTTTTGTTTTTTTTTTGTTTTCGTGGGAAACCGGGTTCCCGAGTTCTCGATATGAAGCTTTCCCTTATCCATAAATGATTTTGCGTCAAAAAGTCTTTCGGAGAGGTTCGGCTCAACTTGCAGAAAGTTCATAACCAGATAGCTTCATCGTAAGCTGCGCTTGTCGATATAAAAAAGTTTTTTCATTCCTAAAATGTATTTGGAATAAAAAGATAACGAAGGCGAATTCTGATTCCATAGAAATTTCGAAAGATCTCTATAAAATGAATTAGTTCACTACGTTTGCCTTGCGAGAAATTTGTATTTTGAATCAGTTTTCTCGCTTGAGGTACCAATATGCTGGCAAACTGTTCCTCTCTCCGTCAAATCAAACATAGCAGTGGATGGAGCCACAAAGTGCGGCTTCTCCGCAGATTAGAAATCGATACATATTCTGTTTCATTCATGCTATCTTAGCCATCATGACACTGTGCCCTAGAGCGATGGACATATGGCACCAATGAGCGAACACTTAAAGTGTGCCTTGATAAGTAGCCCAATGATGGCTTTCTCGAAATTTTCACTTTACCTTGGCAATTTCGTCCTCATTTGTCCCAACACTACACTTATGCGAATAGTGATAAAAGACTGTGTAACCCTAGGCCCGCACTCTAGAACACTGAATCAGCAGATAATGTACGATTCGCCCCATATGCAGCCCTACGGCACGGATAACTTCAATCCCAACAATACCATCAAAGACATTCTTCAACAAAACGATAAATAACTCGTATCTTGAAACGAAAGTGCAGAAAATTGCAGGAAAATTCTTCGAAGGGGCAATGCCTTATTGAGTGAAATTTTTGGGCATAAATCATCCGAAAAAGTGTCATCTGATGGTTCTTGACCGACCTCGCTTAAAAGTCAACCCCTGAATGTGTTACACGACTCCACTTTATTGTCCTCAACACCTTTGATAAGTGTCTTTTCAGATAAACAATAAAACGGAATTGATAATAGTAGAGTAGAGCTTAAGAAACTAATAGGAATGTACAAGACAAGGCAAAATGTTTCACTACAGTTTTAGCGGCCAAAGGATTAGTTAGGTAGGTAACCCAATGCCCCAAACTGAATAAATTTTATACCCAAATCGAGAAGGCTGTAGACCCCAGAAATGGCTAACATCAAGAATGAGTTCTTGTAATATATTCGGAACATTTAGGCTGACCTGTTCCGAGTAAGCGTGCAACCGACTGATGTCATCTCGGTCAGCATCGATCAATCATATGACAAGATTCAAGGAATCATCACAGCAGAATTAATACGCCAATGGCCTTTGCTTAAAGCTCCAAGCCTCTGTATTCTTTTCCTTTTCTAGACTTAAATTCTAGTAAGGCATAATCCATCCACGTGGAGCGACTCTTGTATATGTAGGATCACTTGTTAAATGTTCAGGGATAGACTATACAAGCATTCGTGTGTGTCCCGCATGTTGAGGCTGGGTGCTTGGTCATAATGCGGCAATTGTCGAGGTTTCAAATGAGCCAAAACCTTGGCCATTCAAACATATTAGTTAGATCCTCCAAATTCTCTTGCAGCAATACCGTCGTACAATATCTCCCATACTTTATTTGATCTCAAGATTTCTGTAATACAGTAATTCTTGTAACTTAAAATAAATAACTAGCCTTATTAGATTCAAATAATCTTGATTAGAAATGATGAGTCGGGGTGATAATAAAGACGGGCAGTCTCTTGGCCAGTAAATTAGCACTCTACAATTGATAATTCTAGAGTAGTCTTTGAGGAAAATTAAACATCCATACATTCAGGGAAATTCTCCATGTTCGTGGAAAAATATAAGTCACTATCATAGTACTCAACTGAAAGTGACTTTGCGATTCTATAGAGGCAGCTTGATATCCATTAACGTTCAAAATCAATCTACAGACTCCTTGTTTCTTTGATTAGTAGTTTGAATGAAAAAGATATTTTTATGGAAGAAGCGGAAGAAATTATGACCTCCCTATACGGAAACCAACGGACCTTGTTGTAATGCCTAACAATACATACTAAATGGTAGTTTGTATTTATTTTCATGAGACTATCTCCGAAAATCTCCACTTGGGAGTCTGCGCAAGCTATGCCGGTGGAATACAACAGAATATTTGGTTCATACTATTGCGAGCTTCAAATCCCGGCATAAACCATCGATTACCCTAATACTGCATATTGGCAGGTATAATGTAGAAGGCTATTAGGGCAATCTGTCGGCTTTTTTTATGTCAGGGCATGTATGATATTAAGTTCCTGATATGATGCAACATGTCATTAGGCCAGTATGAATTTTGCGAAAAGACAGGGTGGCTAAATACGTAGAGCACCGAATGCCAGCATCAATGTCGAAGAATGAAGTCAGTTGAATGTCGTTGGGTCTAGGGGATCGGATTTCTGTGGAAAACAAAGAGGCAAAGACAATATAATGGTCCATATGACTAATTTTGAAGATGCAGAAAGTAATCGCTTAATATCTGTTTACATGATTAAATAGTTTGACACATTCTGATAGCATTGGATCAATTCCTGTATTTCAAGAGTTAAAAATTTCATTTTCAATGGCAATCAATAATTATGGCTTATTGAATGTACTCATTCAAACTGAATCCCAAATAGTCTGCGCTTATATATATTTTGAGGCCTCAGCCACCATAATACGAACTTACACCACTCGGACGATTTCTGATCGAGCCGTACAGCACAGTATACCCAGAAGCCTAATCGTGGTTTCTTATACCGGCACCTAATTTCCTGCCAAGTCATCGAATACTACTCTTGAACCACTCGTGCAACTTACTGTTAACTTTTTCTTGATTTCTACAACGCGACCCACTCTCAAATTGAGAGAGAAATATGACGACAGCACCACCACGTGAAAGCCAGGCATGGTTCTTGAAATCAAGTCTCAAGGGTCCAAACTACAATGGCTCGAAATTAAAAGATGTTCATGAGTGGATGCGTCTCGAAGTCGACTGCGATGACACCGAAGATGAGGTACTGTATATGCTGTTGCCCCATCATTACATTACAACTACCCAAACCACTCAAGGACAAAACAACATCATGTTTGCCGTAATGTTTTCAGTACAAACCAGACACACGGCCGCGACCAGTATATGACCGCCAGAACCGAGAATGTAATCGATGATTGAAATGTCGTGGAACCCTACAATTTTAGGTGGAAAAGCCTGCGCGCGAGGAAGGGAAGGTTATTGAACGCACAAAGAAAGGTACGAGCCCGGGTTCACGAGAGCGGTCCCAAAGGCCTGGCTGCCATTTAGCGAGTCTGGACTCACACCAGGCTATCTCAAAGCTGGTTAGATGACACCAAGTCAAATGAATATTAAAGTCAGCTATGGAAATGACGCAACTGAAGATGATACATATGGTTGGGAGAAGCGTCTTCATTGGATCATTAAAGTCGATATATGTCAGCTCTTGATTCCACATTCTCAATGTACAGATGAATATTGAGATCCCTATATTTACTTTGACTTATCAGACAGACATGTGATGTAGAGGCCAAAGATTCTCGAGTATGTTTGCATGGCTCAGGACATCTCGCTCCAGCACAATCGAATGAGGAAGACGACATAATGTGATACGAGAAAGATGAGCTGGACGATAGTTGGATCAGATATCCCATTTTCGACTTTCTCGCTGTGGTACTTGACTTTATTCACGCCGTCGAACCTTTGAGTTCGTAGGGGATTCACAATTTCATGTGGATTTTATATCTAACCATATTCCGCGATTTGTAACCCGGTTCTGCTCCCACAAGTATGTCATCTTTATTCTTTACTAGAGCTCTCATTCCCCATTTTCCTCCGAAAACTTTTCTTTGAAAATCATTTACTGACTCCCCAATCTGTATATGGTGGCATTTGTCTGGGCAATCCCAGTGAGAAAGCGATTTATGATTCAAAAGGCAGCCAAAAGTGTATCCAAGCTGTATCAGGAGGACAGGATAATACTAGCATTCGTATAGATGCTAGCGAGGGAGATAAGAAAGCCGATGATAATTCATAGTAGCAGTCTGAAAAGGCAGTGAATGGCGACGAAAAGAAAACATAGCAGCAGTCTAAGAGCGAAAGATATGACGACGAGAACTCCCAGCACCAAGACCAGCCCATCAACCCAACAACGAAAAGGCAGTGACAAAAACCCGACGAGGCGCAACCCCGGACCTGTAAGGAGAGCAAGACAAGGTAAGCGAAGAAGAGAGAATAAGAGCTAAAGTAAATCGACGTATACCATACTGATACTGACGAAACGTCAGAAGCAGATTCCATCCAATTTATCATTGAAGTTGGGATAACCGAGATGATTGATGTAAAGGGAAAAAAGTAACGAGATGATGAGATTTCTGCTGAGAGTTGGAATGCATTCTTGATATCCACTAATGCTATTCGCTGTCCGTTAGTCCCGTGATATACAATCAGTCTGTGAGATTTCGAGTAAAACGTTATAGGCAGCTTAACCAATACAAGTTAAGACGAGAGCACAGACTTCTTCTGCCGAAGTCGATACAATCAAAGCTTCCAATGCTCGCCCTCCTCTACTTGCACAACATTCATTGTAGAAGAAGAAAAAAAAAGACAAGCCCCAACCAAAATGGACGTGACAACCATACTCGTCGCCCTTCATAACACATCCATCACAACATCATCCACAGAACACCAAGATACAAAAATGCCCAATATCCCCGTCATCCCCTCACCCCCTTCACCCCCTCCAAAAATAAACATACAACAGTAGGGATTCGCTGGTATTCACCCACCCAACTACTAATCCACCGATCAGAAGCTTGTGTATGGCAGAGCAGACGGGACGCCCAATTCTCTTCAGTCTATGGTCGTATGTTGGTAATGCACACGTGGTTTTAGGATTAGATTGAGATACCGAGAAACGTTTAGGCGAGATGAAGGGGGAAGGAGGGGAGGATAGGTGATGTACGAGATAATATTACGAAGTAACCACTTACTTCCCTGCAAACAGAACAGAGAAGAGCCAAACCTTAAGAGTTCTTTGATAAGGTGAAAGAAACAGTTGAAATGTATGAAAGAGATTTGAAAAAGAAGAGAAGAAAAAAGACATCCATCGCGTTCAAACATTGGAATCCTTTCGCGTCGAGTCTGCTGGTCCTGACTTCAGGAAATTCCACCAGTGGAGATTCAGATGGAGATGAAATCGAATTCATGATATTCGTAGATCATAATTTTCAGCTTGTACTGGGTAATGGTCAATATTATGGAAAAGGATAGACCAAAAGAGGTAAGATTTACTCACTTACTCCAATTGTTGCTTCTTTGGGATACTATCCTTATTCAATTCATGTGAAGAAACTTTTCACCTTCAGCAGTACATTGAAATCTCTCTTTCAACTCACACGCACACACACACACATAGATATAAGGGGAAAAGATTTCAAATTTTCATAATCTTTGGTATTCCAAATCCCTTGTGAGTAGAATTTATCAGCCGTAAATTCATACCACCACCTTCGCCTTTCGTGGTGGTAACGGCATCTGCGAACGCAAACTTCCATTATTGAATTTCATCTCCTCCAACTCCTCCAGTGGCATCATATCGAGATCCGCCTGTATATGAGCCGTCGGTACCCTCGTCCTGTACCTATGCACAAGAAACAAAATGCATCCAGCCAACACGAAGATAAAAACTAGACCTCCTGCAATAGCTCCCACAACAATCGCTACTTTCGGGATAACACTCATGTCACTGATACCACCATGATAAGGCCTTGAATGGCAATCCGTCGATTGATTTGGGAAGTACGCGCTTGAAACCCGTACGGGAGCGCCTTCCAGAGAAAATGATGAACGATTTAATGTGCCCAGCGCGGTCAATGCTAATAACGTCGGGGTTTGAGTGGCAAATGTGATTACGCCATCTGCACCACGATATCGAGGAAGATGACCGACTATCGTTTGTCCTCGGTACTGTAGAGTTACACGGGATGTTCCATATGGCTTATTGGCTTGACATGCTAGAATTGAACAATTTCCATAGGGTCCGACACGAGGAGCTGCGCAATAAGGAATATCGTAACCACTTTCTTAGGTTAGAAAGATGCTGCCACAGAATAGCACGAAGAACATACCAACGAACAATACTTGGTTGGATTTGAAAAGCAGGAGCAGTCACAATAACTGAGGGCTTTGTATGGAGTGCAAGAGGTTAAATAATCTATCGACGTTGCGTGTCCACGCCCAACCGATTTGAGGGGAAAGTTCCAAAAGCAAGTGGCAGAACCCACAGGTATAAGGATTCCCTAACTTTTGATTAACTTCGGTCGTACGAAATTGGCACATACGAACCAGGGTTATCGTCTGCCCATCCACAAATGATCGGGGATTCATATATATGTAATTGGCATTATTGGGAGACGAAAGCGTAATTAGTGGAGGCTTTGATGTTTGGGCTGGAAACCAAGATGCAGTTTGACTTTGCGTAGATGTCGAAGATGCTTCTTCCCAAGAAATTGCATTAACTTGGAATCCATGTAAAAGCACGGCCACAAAGTCAAATCTGGCTATGATAGTCACACCTAGAAGCGAAATGACATTATTGAAGAGGATACGCTCCGGAGTTCGCAGCCGCACACAAATGAGATCGAGTCCTCGACTCTGACGACAGCAAGTAACTTTCCTCGGAAGGAGAAACGCATAGGAATAGGATGATTGGTTATTGTTGAAAGTGGAAGGTGGGAAGGAAATAGGAAAAAGTAAGAGGTAAAAAGCCAAAGGTTGAAAACGTTCCAGCTGGGAAATTGCTAGTAGTGACGTATTTTGAGACACAGCCCAAAGTCCCGAGATCAGACAATTCATCGTGCTTCGTGCTTCGTGACTCACTAATTGCTTGTGTTTAGACTTTCCAATAACTTTGAGGCGCTTGTCTCAAATAACATGAGATACCAATCCGATTGATCAATTATTCATTTATGAAGCTATCATGAAATCTACTCGAGTAAGTATCTATTCCATTGGCTCACACGCGGCATTTGCTAGTTGAGTATCAAAATCCCATAGTCCCCCTAAACGCCTAACAATGTACATCAAATCATTCACTACAGTGGAGCAGCCGCATCATCTGACGCAGCTATGGATTCTTCAGCAACAGCCTGAGCAGGACCTATCGCCCGAAACCCATCAAGGGTTACTTTCACTGCACCTGCTTGAACGAGCTACGGAGAGTTAGCATTGTGTCCTGAGAAGATATCGGCTTATACTTATACTTACAGCGCGGCTCAAATCATCAATCAAATCCGACACGTCCTCGATACCAACACATAATCTAATGATATCCTCTGGCATCTGCCTCTCCTTTCTCGTCTTCGCATCAATACTGGCATGACTCATCTGGCATGGCATACTGATCAGACTGTTGACGCAACCAAAACTGACACTAATACCCCATAGCTTTGCTGCTTCAACAATTCTCTCGGAAAGAGCAACATCACCTGTTTCAAAAGACAACACAGCACCCGCTCCACGAGCCATAGACCAGTGAAGATCGTACTGCGGATGGGATTTCAAACCAGGGTATCGTACACGGAAACCATGTGATTCGAGAAATTCAGCAATTGCCTGCGCATTGGTCTGTTGTCGTTCCATACGGATGGCCAAAGTCTTTATTCCTCTCATAAGCAAGAAGGAGTCATTTGGTGATAGACCGCATCCAGTAGAATTGATTGTGAAGTACATCTTATCTCCAATCGCTGGGTCATTGAAAGCCAAAACACCAGCCATAATATCGTGATGTCCAGAAAGATATTTTGTTCCTGACTCGTAGACAATATCTGCGCCGAGGTCCAAAGGGTTGCATAACATAGGAGAGAGCATGGTATTATCAACAACTACTAAAGCCTTCTCATTCAGCTCGTGTGCGGTCCTTGATATTGTGGCAATGTCGACAATCTTTATCAATGGGTTTGTTGGTGTCTCTAGCAAAACCATAGCTGTTTTAGGACCCAACACTGCTCTGACCTTATCTGGGTTGGTTGTATCAACATGGTGTACAATTATACCGGTATTCGCAGCCAGATATGTCAACAATCGATTGGTGCCTCCATATAGATCATCTCCTGTAATAACTTCATCTCCAGGTCGTAGAATTCGTGTTATGACATCTAATGCTCCCATACCGGAACCGACAACGAGCGCACGGCCAGCGTTCATAATCTTTGCGAGGTGGCGCTCCAAATGTGTTCTTGTAGGATTACCGGAACGAGTGTAATCGTATTCTGATCCACCACCAGCCAAGTTCTGCTTGAATGTAGCAGATTGATAAATCGGCATACTTGAAGCTCCGTATTGGTCCTTAGTCTCTGTGTAAACCAATTCGGTGGCCAACGCGTATCTTCTGCCATTGTGAGGACTGGACGGTGCGGGTGAGGGAGGAAGGTTGTGACCATCGAGGTCAATGTGTGGGAATGCTTTGTTGAGAGCACCATTGGATTTAGCAGCACCAGATGCTTGTGAGGAGCCTGGTGGTGAAGACATATTGGTATTTTGGTTCGTGATGGCGGATATTTGAAGGAGACGGGAAATCCAATTGACCAAGTCAAATGGTAGATAGTTATTCGATAGGACGAAGGATGGGAGGTGAGAGGTGAGAGGTGAGAGGTGAGGAATTGGATTTAGGGTTCAAATCTGATGTAATATAAGAGTTTCTTGAGCAATGAGTAATAAGGTCGGTGAGAGTATGACAAGAATAGATTTTATCAGTACGACTCAAAATTCGACTTTCCAGATAGAAAGGAACTTTGAACTATTTGAATTCCGTATCGCCGCGAATCGGCGCCCTCTGAGTCTCAGGATCGGATGTGGGGTATTTCAACGCTAAAAATGACGTGCTCACTTATCATGGTTCAAGTTCGCCTCAGGAAAGGGATGACTTGGAAGATTCATGAGTAATTATCTAGGGAGGAGGAAGGGGAGAAGCGACGATGAGGAGTAAGTACTATCTAGGTAGGTCGACGATGAGGAGTGAATACTATATAGGTGTGTATGTAGGTATGTATACGAGTAGTTTTGAGGGAATTTATATACACAGTAAATCTATTTCACGCTGGAAGAAAAGTATTCAGTGCCCATGGTTGATGGCTGACCACTTCTGTAATTTTATATCATGATATAATCGTGAATGTTTGAAACCATTGAGGCATGATGAAGGAGAAAATTCATCCTCTCTTTGTTCCTACACCAATACAAATCCCCGTCCTTAACGCCTTGCATAGCTACCTATGTTACAATGCAATTATGCCCAGATAACCAATTGTGCGTAAAGAATTCGTCAATCCATGGGTTCAGCGATACTCTCTTCAACATCATCATATCCATCACTAGAATTTGTACCTCTGATCGTAGATGTACTTTCTGCTGCTTTGTGTCGCGCATGGTTATCCTTGATGATTTGTCCACCCCCTTTTCTACCGAAGAAATCCTCTGTTCGTACACCTCGAACATGTGATGGGTCAACCCCAGTCATGGCCAAACCTCTTTCTCTCTGTTCTCTGATAAATTCTCGAACTGGAACCATAGCTGCATCCCTACATGCCTCTTTGATATCACTACCGGACATGCCAGCCATGACTCTTGTAAGATATTCAATATCGAAATTACTTGGATCGGTTTTGGTATCTTTTAAGATTAAATTCAAGATCCGTCTTCTTTGCGGGTTCGATGGCAAGGAAACAGGAAATTTCTTCGGCATCCGTCTTAAAATTGCTTCGTCAATATCTTGGATTCGATTCGTAGCACCGAGAATCATAATTCGAGCTGGTAATCCACTTTTATTCGATGAAGTGAGGCCGTCCCAAAGCGTCATGAATCTAAAATTGTGAGCTAAAATGGTGGAAAGCTGTGGTATAGTCACTTACTCCGCTTTCACCATGCCACTGGCTTCGTGTTCACCACTTCGTCTTTGCCCCAAAACTGCATCTATCTCATCGATAAATACAATACTTGGTTGCAACTTTCGTGCCAAAGAGAAAACTGCCCGAACAAGCTTATTCGAATCACCATACCATTTTTCCGTTAAAGTCGAAATATGAAGATTAATGAAGCAAGCTCCACTTTCATGTGCCAAAGCCTTTGCCAACATAGTTTTACCACATCCTGGAGGACCATATAATAATACGCCGGAAGGTGCAGATAACAGAGGGGATGAATGCGAGTATAGTTGAGGCATGGTAAGAGGGTAGATGACGGATTCCTTTAATTCTTCAATAATGTCGTCCAAACCACCAATATCTATTCATGATGAGCACTGCAATAATACCGTCCGCGGAATATTCTCACCATCAAAGCCAACAGGTATATCTTCTGGGGCTACAACTTCCATCGCAATTTGGCTCTCATATTGATCGAGAAGCAAATCTTCTTTACGAGGACGGCGCGACTTTTCCCTCCCTGAACCAGTTTCTTGCGAATCTGATTCATCACCACTACCCCGTCTATCTAGTCTTCGAAGATTTGCCGCGGCTCTCAATCTTGCCTCTTCATGCTGTTCTTTCTCCGAATCGTTCTGGAAAGGCAGAGCTGGTATTAAACTCTTTGCAACATAGTAGAAGGAGGCGGTCTATAAGTAGCGAGATGTCAGCGACTGTAAAGCATATACTAATAAGCTTCTTAGAATACTTACAGATACCACGATTAATAACAGATCCTGTAAAAGGCCATACTTTCTGCTGTTACCATCCCCCATCATTATGCGCAAGGCCAGAAGAAATGTCGAGCCAACAGGTTTGCGGCTTATTAATCCTTCCAGAGGAATTATGAAGAGAAGTATCCTGTTTTATAGAACCGCGAGCGTTTAGAAGGTGGTCCAAGAGAGAATTGTACAGCGAAATTTGAAATGATGGGCTGTTCTAGCTTTATGGTGTGGCGTTTGTTCAATGTCTAATGTGGCTCAACAGCCTTTTTGGGAGTTTTTAGCACGTGCTTTGTCCAAGATATTGCAGGGACTAATCCAAACGAACCACATGAGCCACACGACTCACGAGCCACACTTGTAATGATTTGTTTACATCGGGAAGAAATTCCCCTTCGATGGAGCACCGTGACACACTCAACACTCAACATTGAACACTCAACATTGAACACTCGAATTACACAGTTCAAACCCTGTCGTAAAGTGAATTAGTCTCACCAACGACATCTGATCCAAACGATACGATACTTTACAAATATACGACTTCACTGCCAAAAGCGCGTTAATCCTTCGCTTACTTCGCGTCGCAAATCGAAGCGCATTGTTTACATTACTGTGGGCAATCAATGTCGAAGTCTAAAAATTCAACACTTGCAGGCTTAATAGGATCGGACTCGGAGGATGATGATTTGGTAGAGCGCAAGATGTCAAAACAAGAATCAGAAGCCATTGCTGCTGCGGCGAAGAAAGTGCGGGGAAGACCCAAGGCTACTCCATCGAAAGTTACAAAGACAAAAGGTCCGGCCAGTCGCACAAGCGGAAGAAGGTTGAATGGGAAGACAACACCAGAACCATCGCCCCAGGCAAAAAAGGGGGAAAAGAGTATTTTGCCAGGCAAAACTAATCGGAAGAAGGATGTCGAGGAAGAGATAGGGCAAATCGATGCGACGGAAGACATTACCATGGACGATGTAGCTTCGGGTGATGAATTAGATGATGAGGTTGTTGCGGTCAAGGAAGCTAAAGTCAAAGCTGTAACGAAACCAGCTGTTGCTCGTGGCAGGGCAGCCAAAGCAGTGATTCCTGAACCAGAAGTCGTGGAAGAAACTGTACCACCCGTGAGCAAAAAAGGCAGACCAGGAAGGAAAGGGAAAGGAAAGGGACAGGAGGAACCCGCCGTGGAGCAACAATCACCTGAAAAGGTCATCCAGGAAACTCAAGTACCAGAAGAGGAGGTGGAAATGGAAGAAGGCATCGAAGAAGACATCGAAGAAGATATTGAAGAAGATGCGGAACAAGAAGATAGTATGCCTGAGATGAAAAGGAAAGATTCTCGTCCATACAATGATTCTCGAAGGCGACAAATATCTGTATCGCGGCATCGAGCTGGTAGCGCTTCGGATACGGAAAGAAATGAGCCAGCCGTCAGGCGCAGAATTGGTGAACTTACAAAAAAACTTGAGAACGTGGAGGGCAAATTCCAGGATCTTCGGGAAGTTGGGGTGAAGGAAGCGGAAAGAACTTTTGAGCGTTACAAGAAAGCTGCAGAGGAGAAGACAAAGGGTAAGAAGGTTTCACAATCCTCAACCGGACAGTGGCTAATCTTGGGTAGCCTCGAATGAACTCATTGCTTCTTTGAAAGCCAATTTGAAGGCTCAAACTTCTTTAGCGAAAGAAACGAGAAGTTTGAAGAAAACTATTGAATCGCAAGATGCATTAGTGACGAATTTACAAGCTCAGATTAATCAATTAGAGTTGGCTTTATCAGAGGCTCAAGTAGAAAACAAAACCCTATCTACCAAGCTTGCAGCAAATCGCAAGATAACAGCCTCATATGAGAGCGCAAATGTTAAAGTTCCAGGTAGCGCTATGAAAGCCAATGGTGGGATGCGTATGATTGGAAGTCAAGAAGCAGCTCAAGCTGCACAGGCAGCACAATTGAAAGAGGACTTGTATAGCGATTTGACCGGATTAATAATAAGGGGGGTCAAGCGAGAAGCCGAAGAAGATATTTTCGACTGTATTCAGACTGGTCGCAATGGTAGTAAGTTACCTTTATACTTGTTCCCGTGATGAATTCATACTGACGATCACAATAGCCCTTCATTTCAAACTTGGCATTGAAGCTGAAGCAAATGGCGATGCAGATTGTCGATACACGCCACTCCTCGATCCCAGCAGGGATAGACCATTGTTGGACTTACTTCCCGATTATCTTGTAGATGAGATCGAATTCCCAAGACCACAGGCTGCTAGATTTTACGCACGGATTACAAGGGCACTCACGGAGAAACCTGCAAGTATGGGTGGGTCTGTAGAGGAAAGTGATGAGTAGAATATAGCTCATTCTAGGCGTTATCTCGGTGTTGTATTTTGGAGGAAATGGATGAAGTATTTTTCCGAGCGAGGCAGTAAGGAATACATCTATTCAGTGTTTTAGGAGCAACAGTTTTTATGAATCGATACCTGTCTATATGATACCAGTACATCTGCTAGTCATCCTTCAATACAAGTTGATTGTCATCTACTCGAGGGAATCTTTGAAATTTTCGCTGCTCGCTTGTCAATATCATGTTTCACTCTTCAGATCCAAGCCGAATGTTATACCCATGACTCTCAAACTACCAGATGCCACACCAATGTCCGGATCTCACTCCAACTTTGAGATGCCATGGCGATTTCGGCACCGATCGGCGGTGGGCCTTTCTGTGATAATGTCTGGCCGTTGTGCTCAATAACTTGCTTGCGTCTCGCCGATTCCCCCGTCGCGTTGAGAATCCCTATCCTCCGCTGAAGAAATATGAGCTCCGCGGCTATTCCGAAGACTTTGGGATTAGAGGTCGATTATGGACAGAGCAGAATCGTCTACCTTTACTCAGAGCTGTGATATGTGATATGTGGTATGTGGTATGTGGTATGTGGTATGTGGTATGTGGTATGTGGTATGTGGTATGTGATATACATACAATCGTGCTCAGATCTATTCTGAATATAACACTAATGCAACAGACAGGTCAATTGTCAAGTTGTAGTCAGGAAAACTCGGATCGGAGAGTTTCAATTCTAGATGCCCAGCAAGGGATAACTTCTCCAAGCTCCTCATCCTTCGGCTTAATCACGAGATTGATTTTCCCAGATACATGTGGCGAGATGGTGCGGTCCACTTGAGCTCCCGAGGTACATATTCAGCCTTCGTGCCAATTGCACAACCAAGTTGCTTTGGCATGAGAGGAGAAGAATAGCCATGATGCGTGAGGAACAAGATGGCAAACCCGGAGAGAATACCGAGTCTCATCGAGTCAGCCAGGAGCTAGAGTAGAGCGTAGATTATTCTGCACCGAGTCCTCTCGAGCTTCTGAGATCTAATCCGGTAATCACTGCAGGGTAGAAAGAAGCAAACAAACTCTAAACGGAAGCCTCTTCCTCCCCTATACTATGCAGCACCCGAAAGAACCCCTTCTTCCTTTCGCCAATTTAACACAGCCTCGCTATTCCCATAGCTCGCAGATTCTATAAATAATCTGTTTGGGTGTCAAGCGCAGGCAAGCTCCAAGGCAATACTGTATTACGGACAACTGAGCTCCCGGAGATTGTGGATAGCGAGATATAAATCCCCTGTTTCCACCACAGTGCCACATTCATTCGAATGGAGTTTCTGGGAGGAGGGGTAACCCTTCTTCGACACAGAACCAACTACGTCGTCCTCTTGTTAAAAGATGTAATAAGCCTTGGATTTGAGGCCTGATTAGATCCTTAATTTTGTCGATTTTATTACCAGAGTTGAAATGTTATATTACTTATCATATTCTATTGCTGAATAGAGATAAAAATTACGAGTAATGTCTAAACAAATTTAAAGGATCTTTGTTTACGAGTACTCGAGTACTTTTGAGGTCCCCTCATGGAGAGACGCACAGACCACAACACAACCCCACCAAGACAACAATCCAGCAAACCCCAAGTCAAAAAGCAAAGAGCGATCCATCATTCGAGCAAAACGACCAACATCCAAAGCGTCAGGAGAGGAAATAAAAAATCGATCGCGGTGCGAATCAAAAGGAGGGGCCATTCCGGGATTTGAACCCGGGACCTGTCACATTCTATCACGAGTATACATGGGGATGCGATCCCGAAGCGACAATCATACGACTAGACCAAATGGCCGGAACAGTTCTTGGTTTGTTCGCTCGTTATCGGGATATATATCAATCAGCGTGGATGCGTTCGGACTTCTCGCGTCGCTGGACCTTCGACATTGGTTTCAGATAGCTGTTCGAACGTTTCATTTTGATATTCACTGAGAACGTAACCTGCAATCTCACTTGGGTGGAGTGAAAGTCAATTGCTGTGTGAAAGGAAAGAGAAGCAGATGTGCTTCGAACTGCAACCCTAGGCTGTGATAATCATTCGGTAATCCGTTATGGAATTATGAAAGTGTATTTATTTTTGTATTCGCTTATTTTGGGTTTCATGAAGGGGCATCGAGGCATAATATAGTGGATTTTGTGGGGGGGATAGGTTGTATGCACGAAGCACATGCATAGAATATGGCGCGCCATGCATTATTAAGGTTGAACCACCTGTTGATCTCAAAGGTATCAAAATAGTCCCTCGTATAAGGCTTCTTGCCGTGAGATATCATGGCTCACATCGTATCTGTGATATCACTGCCATCCCTTTCTAAAGATAATTATAATCCCGAGAGCATTGACCTTGACGACAGTGAAACATGTCCGACTTTGATTTGTAAATCTTTGTCATCATAATATTGAACGCCAGGAATAAAGTCATTTCAATGGATGTGACGCCCGAGTCGGTGGTTTGACACCAAACAAACTAGTGTCAATGGACAATCATAATCGAGCTCCGATGGATTTTGATATACCCCCACCACCATACAGTGAGAGCTCCGAACCATTCCAGCCTCACCATGGCGCAAAACCTTTTCAAATTCGTCGCAAGCCGATAACACGGACGTCGGATACGGCAACGTCTTCGGGGAGCGATATTGATACATTGACGAAGCATATTCCACAGAAACCAGGAGATGGAAGATCCGGGGGATCTGGTGATATGGATACTGCTCCAATCATAACATTACAATCGCAATCGCAGCCAATCCCTACTCAAATCGCGGACTTTGAGACCCTTCAAATCACGTCGACAAGTTCAAAGATTCAGAGAACAATTTCTGCCCCTGCAGCCCCCCTAAACTCACAAGCCTCTGATAATCCCCCCAACTTCACGAGCCAGATTTTATCCGAACCCGCGTCCACTCCCTCCTCATCCGCATCATCCGCATCATCCGCATCATCCGCATCATCCGCATCATCCGCATCATCATACGTGTCCAAAGCGTTGCAAGATGCACGACATTTTGCCGGGGGACTTATCGGGCGCCCATCAGAAAGCACCAGGCATTTCTCCATCCTACGGCATTCGCGTGCGTTGGTCTTGTATCAGGGATGTTCCACCACGCTTGCGATCTCGATATTTTCCGACGCGCCGCTCCCGGTGGGTCGACAGATCTGGCTCCAGGATAAAGGGTATTCGGGAAATACCGGGATGCGCCTGAAAGCTCTCGTGGGGAACAATGGGAGCTGGCTCAATGTCACGCCGGTGATGTCCATCGCGGCCGATCAGCTGAACGAGAGCGACGAGCGAGCCTGGCAACGAGACATCAAGAGATTCATGAAGAAGGGGCAGCATCCCACGCATGTTCTGCGCGAGACGCTGGTCGTTCGGATACCGGTGGAGGCGAGCGATGGATACTTTCACCTGGTGCTTTGCCCCGGCGAGAAGAAGAAGGTTTTATGTCCGAGTCCCGCCTTTCGCGTTCTTTCCGCTTCGTCCGATCCTTCTTCCTTGCGAGGTGCTAGTTTGAGCACTCTCCCGCTGGAACTTGGCGCCATGGCCATGACTGCTTATGCCAACAATACCATTGGGAGAATGATTGGCCCGGCCACTTCTGCCGCCGAGCGAGTCGCCAAACCGTTCATGCCCTCCGCGGCCAAGAAAGAAGCCGCCACGTCATTCTATGGGAAGAGCGGGGCGGGGGATATGGTCCGATCCAGCATCGCGAATGGAAATGCTCAGTATCAAAGCACGAGGAGCGTTTCGTACCACCAAGCCGCAGGTGAAGCTCTCGAGTCGGGCCCCAGTCCTCCATACCCCATCTGCTTCGTCGCGCGATCCGAGATCGGCATCGGTGATGGGCGTGGGCATCCTCTGAGCATGCCGACCATGAGGTTATCGGGCATCGAAGAACACATCACGCACCAACTCCGCGGCCACTATTTTGCCTGGGCGCGTCTGCGTCCGGGGAGGCGGGGCCACGGCAACATGAACATCAACATGAACATGGATGTCGATGCGTGGTCGCAAACAGTCATATCGTCCTTACCGGTTCGCGCATCGGATCTACCCCACGTGAGCATCTCCCACGCGAGCCAGAGAATCTTCCAGATCCATTTTATGGACGATGAGTTTGAAGCCGCGTCTCACGATGGTGTGGATCTCGAGGTTAAGGTTATGGGGTTCTTGCGTTCGCATTTTGAGGGGGGGGAGCGGAGGGAGGAGGAGGACTTGGTGGGTTCGCTTAATGATGTTGTGTTTGCTCAGGCGCTTCTTGATCGGGTGGATTTTGCGCCCGAGGTTCTGGGGGGGGATTCTG